>CABFVX010001018.1:52135-69831 GCA_902151425.1 Timema shepardi | reverse complement strand
GGGGGGGGGGCATGCAGCACATCCTTGGCAGATGAGACTCCAATCCGTCCCCCATTGAAAACCCCACATGGGCACCCTTGTATGGATATTCAAGAATTTAAAAACTTACAAGACAATAATATAAAATAAGTTTTTATCAACTTAAAATGAAGAATTTCTTTCAAAATAACCTGTCCCGCATTATTATCCTTAAAATCAAAGTTATATTTCACATATCGATGGGTATGAGAATTGATTCTAAGATGGGCACATTTTCTCAGTTTAAAAGCGAGTTTTGAAATTGCTATATTTGTGATAAGTCACCTGGCATTAAAAAAAAAAGTTTTGATGTTTAGGTTAATGTGATCATTTCCAAAATATTTACTCTCTGTGTTAGTTTTACCAGCAAGTCTGGGTTAATAACCAGTGAAATATAATGCCACTAAATCTACTATCAGTGGTGTTGGTTTATTTCATCAGAGGCTGGATGGTGGACCGTGAGAGTGCCCGGTACTACACTATCACGCCACTTAGAATCCACTCACACTTAGTGGTGTTCTTGCATCCACCTTTAGTCTTGAGGGTGAATACTTTGGACCCCCTTGGCTCAGTCATGGTAAAAACTCATTTTACACAATAGATTTTAATAATTAAATGAGATGTTTTAACATGTCCTTTGCCTTAAAATCAACATTCAACTTTTGATAGTATATTAGAGGAAGTAAAATAATTCAACTAATTGGATATTATTAACACCTTTAAAAGAAAATACATTACTGTTGGAACTGTAATCTAATATGTTCATTCACTAGAGAAGAGTGGAAGGAAAATGTAAAATTTGAGAGAAATTATTTAAAATGCAGTAAGAATAGAATTATTTTTAGTTCACAGCATACTACTTTTTATCTGTTTTTATATACTTAAAATGTCTATCCAAAATAATATTATAACTATACGATTCACAAATAAATTACTACCCCTCAAATATTTACACTAATTGGGTAAGGATGGATAAGCAATTAGAAAAAAAAACAGCTAAGTATACAAAAAATAGATTCAATTTCTGACCACCTTGTCACTGGTAAGTCAGAGAAGAAAAGGACTTTCCCAATTTGCTTGAAAGCCTAGTTAACACGTAGTTAAAAAACAAAACTTTAAAAAAAATCCTGATGAGCAAACAGGATAAGCCATGCATTTATGTTGTGAGATAAATGCAATATTATTTAAGAAAAGTATGCAAACAATATCAAATAAATGTGATTTTTTTTATGGATTGTGGGAAGATTGGAATATTTTTAATTTCAAGTATCAGTAGGCCTATAAAAGGAGGAAATTATATGCTCCTGTCAGTGGAGTTTTGTTTGATAGGAAACCACAAACATAATAAATTGTGTTGCTGAACATTGCATTGATTGGTTTGTAAAGTACATATTCCCTATCAAAGCTAGTCTAGCCTTCAATCAATTTCAATGCCAATCTACAAATGAGATCAATGAAACAATTTTTTTTAAAAAGCTACTTAGCTATAAAAAAATCTTTGGTTTATATACAAACTAATTTCGTTATATTTTTTTATTTAACAAATTAGACATCCAAACATCCATATCCATTATTCATACAAATGAGACATTACGAATATTTCAAAATTAAATCTCAAAGTAATTATTTTTTTATAAATTTGGAAGACAGTTAAAAACACCATAAAATGTCATCATTTAAATATTGTTTTTTATGAACATATTTGTAATTCTTGAGCAATATTTGTTTGCTGTTAAATTAAATGTGTTACACTCACAGCAAATTTCCAATGAGGGAATAAATATTGTGAACAAGTTTGAATAAAGTCATAAAATTTAAGTCATCAATTTGACAAAAAAGTAAGTAGCAAAACAGCAGCATGGCGTTGAGGAGTTTGAGCCAAGTTTACAGAGAGCTGCTCAGTGTGTATCTATTACTAGCGACAACAGCTGGTGTTGATGACCGCAACCCAACTTGAGGCAGAGTATAATTAGAACAACATGTGAGCCAGGTGACATGTCTGAGAGAAATGGTGTCTTCAGAATAACTCCTCCTCATCACCATAATAATCACGATCTCTATCCTTCAATCTTTCTTCCTCCTTTAATTGCTTCCATTCTTCACCTCTCACTTGCACAGCTTCTGTTAGCTGATCCTCCCTACCTACCTACTTCATTTCCATCATTTTCTTTGGAATCCTCTCCTCCATCCTCATTATATACCCGTACCATTTCAGTCTTGCTTTCCCTACTAACTCATGTACTCCCTGACACCCCCCTCCTCCTCCTTTTCCGGATAACTTTATTTCTAATCTGGTTTCTCCCAGTGAGAGATAAAATTATCATGACAAACTTCATTTCCATGGCCCCCATTTTCCTAATTTCTCTTACATCCAATGTCCATGTTTCTGTTGCATGGGTGACAATGGGTACAAAGTACGCCCTGTACAACACTTCCTTACACACTTCAAGGGCACATCTCTTCTCCATAGCAGGTCTCTTAAGCACCTACAGAACAAATCTCCCTGCTGTCCTCTTCTCATTAGGTCGGTGATCTGGTGGTCTAGGGGTAAGGTGTCAGACTTCTATACTGGCGGCCGGGGTCCAATCCTCGGTCCCGGCACAGATTTATCTGATTACCAAACCCTTCCTTCACCTCTGACAAGACATCTTGTGAATGTGGGGAATGCCAGGCATCCACCGTGGTTCGGATTCCACATTAAACTGTAGGTCCTCCATTTCATCTCACAATCACCCTACCATTACACATTAGTGTAAGTGCGTATAACCCGAACGGGTAGTAAGACGCGGTGCTAATAATAATAATCATAATCATCTTCTCATTAGAGCCTCTCTTCTTCCACCTTTTGCCTCAATCACACTTCCAAGATACTTTACATTCTGTATCTTTTACAGTTCTCTGCCATCCAACTTTATATCTTTATTAGGCTGTACCCTCTTCCTTGTCATCACCATCACTTTACACTTCGCCGTGCTAAGTTTCATTCCACACTCTTTCACTTCCTCATTCCATTCTTGTAACTGTTCTTGTACTTCCTCTTCCTTCTCCCCCTACTTCACCAAATCATCAGAAAGCATCATGGCTTTCATTCTTTCCTCCCAAAGTTTTACTGCCTCTTTATTTATGACCTATTTTCATTATCATTATTTCAGTTTTTATTTTTATTTGGAACCACTTTGTCCTCCCACTCTCCATCTTAACACAACCCCTGCTATCCTCATACATGCTTTTCACTCTCATTACAACTCCTATGTCTAGCACGAGGCTTATAAATGACTTGATCTGAGGTAATAAAGATGAACATGTCATTTAGAGGGCTAAGTCAGCATTTTCCTGGAGAGAGGATTTAAAAACACTGTGTAAGCAACCATACTTACAGTTCAACTTTCATAGGCCCACAGATAACAAACTTAAAACAAAACAAACAAACAACACCCAGTTTCCTGTTATTCATCATTATAAAAAGGAGAATTTCAATAACTAGGATTTTGTGTGTGTGTCCGTGCCAAGAATTGAACCCAGCTCCCTTGATTAAGTTTGTAGACATACTAATGAGCAAGCTAAGGTCAAACCCAAACAACATTACACTGACCTACAATTAAATGTATTAGAGAGAGAGAGAGAGAGAGAGCAAGAAGAGTTGTTCTACAAAAGCATTTTTCGCCCAAATATAAATCAAATTGAAAGATAAAAAGTTCCAACAAGTTTAAAGCAAATAATAATAATAATAATAATAATAATAATAATAATAATAATAATAATAATAGGGCAGATATTAAGGCACTTTTTCAATTGGAGTGGCCCCATTTAAGTCAAAGAAAAATGTGTATATAATGGCATGTCAGTGAAAAACACAAAATAAAGAGAAATTCTATCTATGTTTTTAATTTCTTCTATTCTATAAAAGGCATTTTTATAGCACTACATCTTACTACCTGTCCAGGTTATATGCATATGTAATAATTACACTAATGTGTTCAATATTAGGAAGGTCGAATTTAGAAGAAGAGTAAATGAATTTTAGTGGAGGAAGAGTGGAAAAAAACCATTTTGTAAAAACCAGCCTCAGTACACCCGAGTGGGATTTGAGCCCCGATCTCCCCATTATCAGCAGTCTAGTCTTTTGCAAGAGTGATGCCTTAGACAATGCAGCCATCAAAGTGAATTGTTATTTTATTAAACATGTTATTTCATTAAACATGATTTTAATATAAGCATAAATGCCTTAAAAGTGTTAATATTATATATATTTGTGATGCCTGTTTGAGTTTTGTATTTGTCAAGTGTGATTGTTAGTCTGTCCCCACCAAGACGACCTACTAGAAGTCAACCAAATGGTATGAGGACTAAAGGGAGGGAAAGAGGGTAAGGCACATGTGTGTCTTTAGAGGAAAAATAAGCAACATTTTAACTGTCTCTCACTGCCACAAAGTATTTCGGCCGAATGCTCTTGGTCAAAGATGGCGCGAGAGCAGTGTCAATTTTACACTTATCGTGTGTTCAGGACTGCTCTAACGGGTCTTGATTAGAATTATTCAAGTATTTAAAGAAAAATAGGATGTGTTGTGGCCAAGGATTGAGGAGGAGATTAGTGGATATAGGATTTTGTGGGTTTGTAATTGACGTTCGGCTTGGGTGTTTATGATTTTTATTGGTACTGATATGTCTATTACAAATATGATGTTGATGAGAAATATTAAAAGAATTTAAATTATATTGAAAGAATTTAAAATAATACTTAGAAGATTGTGGCCAAACAAAGTATCGGTATTGCAAGGAATAACCAATGGCCTGACTGACCTCTAGGTTATCCTACACGGATGATAAACCCCAGTGCCCCAGGCTTGAACTATAGCCCTCCAATACAAGTATTAATGTGCCAGCATCCTAAACCGCATAGCCCCAAAACGAGCAGAGTGCACCCCCCACCCCCCGCTAGACTCATTGGTGATTAGTCAGCCATGTTAGCTGGTTACACCACTTTTTATTCTATCTTCTGGCCTGGTTTACCTTAAGGATTGCTGACACTCTGTTTATGTTGTCAGCGCATAGGTTCTATTTGTCTACAAGCTAATCACGAACACCTTGCAACATTTGTTTTGCCATTCACAATCCAGAGCACAACAGTATTAAACAAGCACTCCTCTCAATTTAGGCTGTGTGATTACACATATTTATTTTAATCAAGCATAATTGTATATAATTAACATGATAATTAAATATATTTTATAGCAATAAAATTTAATTAACATTATAAGTAGATATATTTTATAGCAATAAAATTATTTGAATAAATAATTTAAAGCCCAAAGATGAAAACAAGGCTTGGAACATTCCTTGCCCTGCCCCCACATCCAAAATGTCTTGCTCTGCTTCAGAGGCCACCAACTGCCAATGAATAGCTGTATCATTCGAGACACATAGTAATAAAAAAACCACCATGAATGTTGTTAGGGTTAACTATTATGATACTTGTGATCACACAACACATTAATCAGTGGACTAGTTATTAACTAAGTCCCTGCAACAGTGGCTTACCTCCCAATTTTCAATCCACATTGAAGAGATGATGGCTAGTCTCCATTCACGGTAGGAATTACTCCCTGTAAGGTCTTTTTTCCTACCAATATCCTACTATATAGTAGATTTCTGGTAGCGAAAAGGACCTTTTAGAAAACAATTCTTACAGTGAACAGACTTTATTTATGCATGCCTTAAAGAACATATTAATTTCATATATTTTGGTATATAACTTAACTTTACAACATATGTGCTTTATTGTTGTGAGGTGAGTCTTAACACAGTTTTGTATAAACTGGTGAGATGAAACCTTTTTACACAGTAGCTTACCCCAGACTTCAAAGCTAATGACCACTAAATGAGAGTTTGTTTATCTTTAGTTTCAATACAAACCAAACAATGGAGAAATACAGCACAAGACTATCATTAGATCCAAACACATTGTACACAGACTAGTATGAACAAGAAATCAACACAGAGAATAAACAGACACTGCTTTTCAGATGACACACTATTAAGTGATTGTGTGGATAAAGAAATTACACCCAGACAGGAATTTGAGCTGCCTAGGATATCCTCCTTGTCATTGCTTTATTCAACTGTATAGACCTCCAAGCATAGTGAGGAATTTTAGTGTTTTTTTTAAATTTGGGGTATTTAACGAGCACTTTCTGAACCAAATGATTATATCAGGGTAACTTCAATCTGAAACAGACATAGGCTACCACCCAGCTCTCAATTCATCACTGTGAGAGGAGAAAGCCTCATTTCACTAATTGTTTGGTCAATCTGGGGAGAATCGAACCTAGGAAACTTAAACAAAATCGCTACCGACTGAGCTTTTATTTAGCACTGTGTCTTACAACCTGTTCAGGTTATACGCCTATGTACTAATTAGACTAATGTGCTAGGGATTAGGGATTAAGGTTGAATTTAGAGCAAATATACCTGCATTTACATGGAGGAAGAGAGGGGAAAACCATTTAGCAAAAACCACCCCCCATTCATCCGTTCGGGATTGAACTCTCTATCTCCCTGTCTTCGGCAGGCTTGTCAATTGTGAGAGTAGCAACTTAGACCATGCAGCCACCAAAGTCGGTGTCAACTGAGCTGAAGTGTTGGATGACTTGTTATAAGAGTGCACAGCTAACAGCAATTACTTTAATCACAAAATTTTCTATGATAGCCCACATTAGACGTATTTCATTTAAAGAGACACAACTTTTCAGATGACAATACTATGGAGTAATTATTTGCTTGGAGGGAGAGTAAAAAACCCTTTATTATAAACCACCCTCAGTCAACCCAACTGAGATTCAAAGACTGACCTTCCCTTCACTGGCAAACCAGACTAGATGAGCTTCCAAAATGGTCTAAACCATTTTAAAATGATTACGGTTTAGACTATTGTAAAACGACTACTTTTGTTCCTTCCATGAGACAAACGCAGCAATTGCTCAGCTCCAAACATACGCGTTGGTAGCTGCGGAAACTAAGCATCAACCTCGTCTCGCCTGGTTTGCAAGTGACAAGGGAGTCGGAGGTTTTAATCTTGGCCAAGTGTACTAAGAGTAGTTTTTCCTAAATAGTTTTATAGACTATCTCCAAACAAATGCAAGAACATTTCCTCTCAACTCTACCTTTCTCATACCTACCACATTAGTATAATTAAATGTGGATGGATAAGATGTTTAGTAAGATCAGGTGCATCAACAAAAAAGGCATTTTAAACATCTATACAAGAGTCATTGTCAACCCCGCAGCTATTGAGGAGTTGAAACACATTAGTCTAAATAATGTTTATAATAATCAAAATAGTGAATAGTGTACAATGGATATTTAGTTGATTTAACTTTAATTTCTTATGTGTTGTAAATGGAGTGTAGTACAAATAATAATTGGACTTGAGACGTATTAACCAATCAGAGTGCGCGAAATGGCTATAGCCAACTAAACGCCAGTATACAAGCAGACGAAAATAATTAGCTTCTGTGTTCATGTTTTAAATACCTTGTGTTGTTTTTTATTCATTAATCCCCTTTGTTTCAGCGTCAATGACTATCTATATATTACTGAGAATAATGGAGAAATATTACATTTTTCATTCTGTTATTAGGAAGTAGATCTACTATAATATTCATGACACTAATGAAATAGTATCCAAATAAAAATTAAATTTGATTTATTAGTACAGACAAAACTTAAATCAAGTTATAATAAATTCTCAAAAAATACAATTTGCTCAACGCTGTTTTTCGATTAAACACTTTATTAAGGTATTTTTAGAGACATCTTGTAGTGAAAACTAAAGAGGCTAAGCCATTTTCAATGAATAAAAGACAATCGATTTAAATAAGACTTTACTCTACTTTTCATTATAAGCCGATGTATTTTTCTTATGAATTGTGCACTGTACCCTATACACTACATCACTATGTGCTATTAGTTATATGTTATTCATGAATATAAACCCAGCCTAAGGGGACTACTTCGGTAAGCGAGAAATTGCCGTGCAGACCTTCAGCCACAGCACAATATTTAATTCTATGATGCATTATTTCAAAATATGGTTCACTTCAAAACCAAGTTGAAAGCTCCAACAGGGCTCTCTTTCCGTAACAATGCCATATTGTGAATTTAATTAATAGAAAAAAAATGTGTTAAAATGTGACATTAGCTCATTTTTAAACAACTTTTTAAGCATGTCTCCATAACTTTGAGACGAGGTTTTATGAAAAGGGGCACTATATTTAGCCTTCCTCTAATAAATAAAGTAATTTTTTTCAGAGTTGCAATGAAAAATTTGATGAGTATTCCTTTTTGCCCTGAGATAACTTAGAAGTTTTGTAGTTTTCTTTCTTTATCTTTTTCTTATTTACATGACAAAGGGCGACAGAAAGAATCAATAAGTAGTTCCATAATATGACATGAGCCCATTGTATTTTAAACTGTGGCCTGACAGAAATTGATACTTTCTCACTGATCAAGACGGCCGCCTTAAGGAAATCAAAAGTGAGTGCATAGCCACCAGAACATAAGCTCACAATTCAACTCTATCCTGAGATACCACCTCCTTCAAATCCATCATTTTTTACATTCCCCCCTCCACCTCTCCCACATCCATGTGTTGGTCTGCGAAGAGGGTCTTGTTTTTTCAGGTTTCCAAACTAAAATATTGTGTAGGCCTACATGCTTGTCATTACTCATACAGTGTCATATGACCACCCCAACTGCCTGCGCATGCCGTGATCACCCTTAATATGTTTTGGGGTGTATACAACTCATTAAGTTCTTCATTATGTAACACTAAATTGGACTATGTTTATCTCGAGATGAAAGCATTTTGTAGAATTTTAAGTTAAACTTAAGTAACTTAAAAAAATCATAGATGAAAAAGTATGTGGTATATCAAAAAGGTAATTTGTTAATTTCAAGAAAATGCATGAATTTTCTAATGCAGGTAGCTTATAGGCCCTGATAAAACCAGTGTGTGTTTGTTCCTTTTATTATGTTTCACCCGCCTCGGTGGCATAGTTGGCTAACACGCTTGTCGTGTTGAGCTGCTCGACTGCTGAGGACAGGGGATCGAGGTTCGAATCTCGGTCGGGTGAACTGGGGGTGGTTTTTCCTAAATGGTTTTCCACTCTCCCTCCACGCAAATTTGGGTTCACTTCCTCTAATTCAACCTTCCCAATTCCTAATCCATTAGAGTAATTAGTACTTAAAGTGTATAACCCGAACGAGTAGTAAGACGCGGTGCTAAATATTATTATTATGTTTCTATCCACATTCCCTGTACCTTCTCTCAAATATAATACTAATGTAGGTAAAGTAATGATTTAAGCTATTACTTTGTAAGAAATTATTAACAGCCAGGAGCGCTACATATAGTTTGTTAAGTAGGCTACTTACTCTTTCTGGCACTTCTCGGAGTGGAGCCATTTCTTGGAGCAAATTCGTTCAACAGGAACTGATTCTCTGCACTAGGTCGTTTGGTGGCACTGTTGTAAGTGGCAGGTTGGCTCATAGTAATGTCACTGAAACCACACATAGGCGTTGGTAAAGGTATTCTGCCGTTGTAGGTGACGCTTGTCTGCCTATATATATATATATATATATATATATATATATATATATATATATATACATACACACACACACCTAGTTGAAAAATGACTCCTGGGCATGTAGGCCTAATAGTTAATTAATGTATACAACACAGCAGGATAGGAGCAGATCCTTAGTCAACTTTAACTCTCAAATTTCGTATAAAAAATTGGAACTAGATTTAGGAATGTATAGTGTTTTCATTGAATCATATGAGTGGGCTTTAAATAAAGTTATTGAGAATCCAAGTGATGTAATTACTATTTCAACATTAGGCCCTAATAGTTGAGTGTCAATTTAATATTTTAAGATGGCATATTAAATTTGCAGTAAAATTATATTAGGGCTGGATTATTTAATTATGTACCCCAGACATCCAATTTGTGTACCTAGACAAAAAAAATTGACTAGCAGCAACAATAATGCGGTTTAAAACATTAAGACCTTTATTACATTTGAATGAAGTTTTTGGGAAATCATGATTTGAATTATGACTGGGTGTATTAGGGGTAGTTTTACACAGCCCAGAGTTAATTTTTGTGTTCAACAGAGGCTACTAATTTAAAATAATGTTAAGTTAGCCTATCGTAATCTAAAGCGTTTTAAATTAAGTTCGGGAGGCTAGTAATAAAATTATTGAATTTGTATCAGAACTTTTTTTTAATGTTGATGTAAGTGTTACATGTTTTTATGATGGTAGACAAAAATGTTTATAAATATTAATGAAATAGGAAACCATATGTTTACCAGAGAACAAAAGCATTATGGCCTATAAGGATAAAAATCATATTTAACATTATAAATGTGTAAGCACCGAGGGTTTAGTAGTAAGCAGTTTATTTTTGAAAAAAATATTTTCACAAAAATAACACTGCAAAACAGAGTTTTAAATTAAATTTAACACATAGGTAGCAAAAATGTTAACATATTTTGCTTTGATTATAATTTATTTATATTTCAGGTATTTAAAATGCACTTTTTAAACCGATATTATAAAAGCACATGAGATTTTCTATTTAAGCGAGAACAAGAGAGCCTACCAATTTTTTATGAGAAAGGTATTAGCCACTAATATAACTTCCAGGGTTCTTTTACATGCCACAATCGACATGGGACTGACGACTTAACTTCCCCTTCGAAATAAGTTGTGCTACAGATTTGTATCGCTCAAGGAAAAATCCGTCAACCCCGGCTGGTTTTGGACCCATGAACACCGGGTCCTGGGGCAAGCACTTTACCCCAAGACCACTGAAGTCAGCTATTCAGAAGTACCTGTAGGCAGGGGCAGGGGCTGGGCGGGCTTGTGGGGTGTCACCCCTCCAATGTTGGTTAAAAGCTTGAAAGTTGGGAATTTTGTGAGATTTGAGATCTGGAGTTGGGAAATTCTAGGCTTATTCTGTACCTCATTACTTTCTATTATGAGAGTCCTGAACATGAACTAACCAGTAGCAAAATTTCACTCCGCCAGCAATGCTTAAAGTGGCAGCATTGTCAGCCAATATTTTATTTATGGTTTAGTGTTTTTTTGTGAGTTTTGTGGCTGTAGAATGTCACAGTTTTATGATCCAAATTATTATATGTTGTGCAACCAATGCCTTAATTAAGGCTTTATTAAATTTTGATGACATAAATGCAGTGATTGTTATGCAACATTTTATTGTTTTCTTATCGAAAGCTCTGACTGATGAAATGAGGACATTGAGGTTAGTTTTAGTGTTTTACTTCTGAAATACACACTAATTTTTCTAGCAAGTATCCATACTAGTTTGAATTGAACTCATGTATCTTATTTCATTGTTGATTAAAATAGGCTTTCATGAAAGCAATTTAAATGGGAAGCAACAATGAAGGAAGAAGAGTAATAGAGCTGTGTTACATTGTTACAACTTATAATTTTTCATTTTATTACATAGATTACATTAAACAAAAAATTAAGGTTTTTTTTCCCCCTTTAATATTTTCAAATTTGGGATACATTTTTAAATTCATTATTTACTGTCCAATTTGCATAAAATTTCGTATAACCATGTTGTTTAGAGTGCTGATTTATAATAAAGAAGCAAGTTTCCAACCTGGGGGTCGCAGCGTGTTTTGGGTGGGGTCACAATATAGAGGTTTTAACTCTATATTTACTTTTTCAAGGATTTTAATAATTATAGGAAGATTCGTAATTCTAATAGAAATTAGTTGCTAAAGTGCTAAAAACCATCTAGTTATTACTTAGGTTCCTTTTGGCTATTCCATTCTGATAGCTTCTTGCTGACTTGTTTACTGTGGCAGCCTTGTAATGCTGCTAGCATAACATAAAATCATCCCCCAACTCCGGTCTTGTTGATTCTATCTTACTACATATTAGTAGCATATAATCATTATTATAATTAAAACAAGCATTAGTGGACAAGCAGGTTTAATGTCATGCTCTTTTGGTTTGGTTTGTTGGTGAAGGTGAAGTAAGGATTTTAATTCTGGCCAGGGGTAGTTTATCCTAATATCCCTCCAAGCAAATAAGGGTACATTTCCTCTAAATTTTATTTATCCCACTGATGTAGTTAACTGTCGATAGTCCGGGTTGATAGTAATACACAGTGAAAAAACTTAAAAACTATGATTTGAACACTTTTAAGTTATCAAAGGGTTCGCGATGGCCGCAAAGAGGAAAGTTGTGGTCATAAACTACAAAATGTTGGACACCACTAATAAAGTCAGTTAATTTTTTTAATCTAAAATATACAATTTAAACAATATAATAACAATAATTTAGCTCAGATGGAGGTAAACTGAAATAAATAATAATTTAAGTTGCACTGAAAAAGCCTTAAGTAGCTTTAAAAACCCAACATGAAAAAATAAACAAGGCTGTCACCAGGAGGGGGTTTCGAGGGCTCAAACCATGCCCGATATTTTATGAGCAAAATGGCTTTATTTATGGTTCAAACAATATAAAACTTAAGATGAATGTACAAATTAGGGTGCTGTGTTATCATAAAAAGCCCTTCAGATAGCTTCGAGAGGTGTTTAACATTTAGAATTTTTTCCCAACCTTCAGCATATAGGGGGTAATGTTGCCATATAAATACCTTCAGATAGTTTCTAGAACTATTTATCAATTATAAATATTTCTAGCTTCTGGCAATTGGGGGATGTGCCCACCAAACCCCCCTGAAATTATTGGTTGGCTACGGCCTTGTAAATAAATAAATTTAAAAATCCAGTTTCCTGAAATCTCAGTTCAAGGTTTGATTATCACCCCAGATTACAAAAAAAGTATTAAAAAATGGGAGCCTCCTTCTGCCCCGTCCACTCGCCCATTATATTTCTTGCAACGCCCCTGCCGGTAGGGCCTACGTAGCTCTAAAAGTTGGGCTTATGTATTTGTATATGGACATTTATGTTGGCTCAGAGGTTGAAGCGTTTCAAAAAATGATGAAGTATGTGATAACAATAACCTTCAAAAGGGTAAGTTCTTGTTTTTTAAATTTTGAATTAAATTGTGTTAATATTTTAACGTCTTTCTATGTGTGTCAAATGTAGCTCATTGCAATGGTAGTGTTTATTTTCGTGAAAATAATATTTTTTTAAGAAATTGTTTACGTACTGGAACAGACACCGAAAATATAGTCGCCAGAGCAAGCAATAATTTTTAGTCTGAGCGCCATCGTCAATAACAAAATAGGACTACTCTTGGTGGAATCGTTAGATAGTATTATTCAGTTTAAGGTGGTAACATAAAAATTACTTTTTTTAAGCTTAGATTAATCGAAATATAACATTTATCAAATAATAAATTGTCTCATAACAAACAAACAAAATTAAGTTAGGGGTGGTTTATTATAGGAACTATAGTTAAAATAAAAATGTACATGTTTTCACACCTGATTTTGTTCAGCACATATGAGGATAGAATAAAGTGTCTGGTACACAATATATTATTAACTAAACACTTTCATTCAAAAAAGATTACTAGGTATCTAATAGCATCTACACCCTTTCCACAACATTATCTTGCCACCATTTCTAAATGAAACACGTTATCAGTGTTGCCAGCGGACCGGGTATAATTAAAAGGTCTAGTCTAATAACGCTAAAAATAGATATGTAAAAGAAAACGAATCCCAACAACTAAGTTTGCTGTAGTTAGAGCTAGTCCGCGCGGATATAGCCCAAAGTAACACGAGATCTAAATATTCGAAAGTAATTCTAACTTTACATGTACGAGGAATATATATTCTAATATATTTATATTTATGGTTTCTATTAATTTTGCTCTCGTTTGTGTAGTTTTAAGATTGGAAAGTCACTATTCGCAAATATTATTTAATTGAGTTTATGTATAAACGAAGATTTTGCTTTTAATTTTTTTATTTTTTCCCCCCATAATAAACCGGAGGGGCATATGTATATATCGAAGTGGAGTGACTAGTAAATATCAGTCCCTCACAAACGCTGTCAAATATAGCTACCAAATGGCAATGATATGCATATTAATGCCTCAACAATTTACACACACACACACATATATATATATATATATATATATGCACACACTATGATATGCAGATGAAAGCTGGAACAATGTATACATAATATATGTGGAAATTGTTACATCTTTCACCTGCATATACATATTAATGTGTATATATATATATATATATAGTGTCCACTGTGGGCTGTAAAGCCTAGGCAGCCCTGTAAAGATATACTAGGAAATGAGGAGTGAGGTAACGTAGTTTCCTTTACTTTCCTCACTGGAGCAGAAGGCACAATTGCACATCAGTTTGACAAGCCCACTGAAATGTGTACACAAACTGACCCTACAAGTGACACCTTCACTTCATTCATCACATAAACTGGCTGTATATAGGATGTTATTACTAGTACCTCTGCCCCTTTAATATTTGTCAGAGCCATAAGTGAGACTGAGACAGAGTGACGAAAGTAATTACTTTCTCTAGCCCATTTCAGAAGATATATTTATTGGGAACACTATATCTGACTCAAGGTGAATATGGGTGGCCTATACGTATATGCATATCTAACCTATATTACCTTTTGGCTGTTACCTTTCTACAGAACTACGTGACAAAACATCTAGCTGGATAAAAGGGCTTAGGTTGATTTTGCTTCATGAATTACCAGTTTTTGTCACATATCC
The DNA here is from genome assembly GCA_902151425.1 of Timema shepardi. NCBI lineage: Eukaryota > Metazoa > Arthropoda > Insecta > Phasmatodea > Timematidae > Timema > Timema shepardi. The sequence goes on along the minus strand of CABFVX010001018.1, from coordinate 55,034 downwards.
TTTTCTTTATACAGTATAATAAAGTAATAAAGGAGATTCTTGAAGCCACTTGACGTTGTGAAAGCCCTCCCATCCTCGACTGGGTCCCGAGACTCGACTTAACTCCTAATAGATTTTATAATGCTTCCTGAAGGGAAGAAAAAGAGAAAATAATAATGTACAGACACTACAAGTCATACCATGATATCAACCGTTCCTTGAAGGGATGGTCTGTCATATTGCATGAAGGGTTTCTGAAAATAAAAAAGAGAGATAGGAGTATTATTATTAGTGAGGAACAAAAGAAGATGTAAGCCAAATAAGGGTTTCTAGAGATGTATGGTGACATTCATATACTGGGGGCTGGGTGAGAGCCTCCCGCTGACCACTGTTATCACATCTCGCTTATTCGAGCAGGGCTGAGAGACTCCTACCTCCTCCCCCAAGGTCTATCCCATAGTTCCCGAGACCCTGGATAAGAGAATTGGTGGAATTGGGCAGTTTGTCGGATAAGAATTTCGCAAGCTTCCAAAAAGAAACCACCGAGGTTTAAACACTCATTATTCCGAATACAAGTCTACCAATACACTATCAGGGCCAGTTTTTCTGTGACCTTACCTTTCCCACCTTTTATATTACTTTGGCTGGTGGTTGGTGGTAGAGAGGGAATGTCCCGGAGACATACAAGGCTGAAAGGACTACAGGGCTATGCCATTTCTTTATTTAGCAATAAGAAGTACATCATATACTTTTGAAAAACTGTATAAGTCATATAAACTCTACACTGGTTGCGTATTACCCGAACGGGTAGTAAGACGTGATGATGATAATAATAACAACTCTACACTGGTTGCGTATTACCCGAATGGGTAGTAAAACGCGGTGATGATGATGATGATGATAATAATAATAATAATAATAATAATAATAATAATAATAATAATTTTACACTCGTTGCGACATTTGACTTGGTTTGTCATCCTGATCATCCAAGGTCTCATCTTCTCGGTGTATAAGTATGTACTGCTATGATCATGATTGTGAACCACCGTTCCCGTCTAGTTTACTGAGAAAGGACTGCAAGCACCACCGAGAAGTGGAACTATCCAAGCATATCTTGACTTGCTGAGGAGCTGGGTTGAAAAATGTGTATGTGTAGCACTCAATAGCAGAACTTGAGTTTGCATTGTGGTTAGTCATTGGATTTCAGGGGGGAGCTGCTCGTAGAATGCTGGCAGTATGTCTGCAAATGTGAAGGCATTGTACTTGGAAGTTCTCGTGACAGCATCCATATTATTATAGCAAATAGCTATTGCCATGGTGTATTTTTAAACTGTCCAATAGTGAGGGTGGTTTTAAAAAGCAATAGTCTTTGATAAATAACAAACCTTGACTCAGTTTTTGCCAATAAATAATAAACACGTAGGTCTAATATATCTTAAATATTATTAATGGGTGAAATCGTTGAGGTCATACACACTACTATCTTTTGGCTGTCGCCCTATTCTCGTACCAACTTAGCAGAAGTGTCAAGCTAGCTTATGATTATTAATTAGGCTAATTTTGATTATTTTTTTTACTACGGGCTACACATTGCATTCGCATATTATTATCCTCGTAGTATGAGGATGTCAATACATCAAATGAAATGGAAGAAATGAAGCTTTTAAAAAAATACACAAACATTTTTTAGTGACTCTGTGGCTAGTGAAATTGGTTAAATTTGAATTATAGCTATTAGGCTCAGGCTGCCTAGAATTTTTTGCTCTTTGAATTTGGGAAGTTTAGAGTTTTTGTGTATGTGAGCGATACACACTTCCTTGCTAGACTACAAATCTTATACCCTTTTCTGCGTGACATTATTAGAGCAGCCAATAGAAAGATTATCATGGGTGGCAACAATACTCCTCGATTGGCTTATTTTATCTGAAATGGGCTTTCTATTCAATATCATAATTACTAGTAGCGTATTTTGAATATATTTACCCATTTTATACTGACTTTCTCCATACGTTCAATCTTTTTCAAGTTTTGCTTGTTAGGTATATCTTCTTTTTACAAATTTTAAAATGTATTTACAGTCTTCATTTTTTTAGCCAGCAAATTATATTTGGCCAAGGAGGATACTTCAACGGCTTTGTAGGACAATCATCATGGTGGTTGAGTGTGAATGAAATAAATAAAAATAAAATTGCACCGGGCCCTATTACATTAGGGGTGCACGAACATACAAATACAGAAGTAAAAAAGAAAAAAAGGATGTAAATAGAAGTAATGAAATTTAATGAAACAACATGATACATGACAAGTATTTTGCACGTAATCTCAATAAGAACAGTCTATACAAACTAAGTAAGATTTTAGGTAACATTGCCTAAGTCTGGGCCAACAAGGGGCGTGAGGCGCCAGAAGGACTAACTCAGACAATAGAGTTACATTACTGGCCCCTCAATCACAAGGCATGTTGGCCACGCACGTTTAGTTATGACTTACATAGGGCAAGTTCAAGTCCCGTTACATACGAGGGCCTAGAATACAGACCAAACCCCTTACAAGAGGCTCAACCAATTTACATAGGTATATTTAAACCTACGGGCCATGCCCGGTCGGGAACACGTCCCACAGTTTGATCACCTGAAGGGCGGTCAATATCACAACTCATACAAAAGTAACAAATGACAGCTCCAGCCGCGCCAGAGGGGCAGAGACGGCTCCTACGCTGTATACTCCAAAAGGGAGTAATACTGCTTAGCAACATAGATAAAACCGCGGGCCAATCCTGAGAAGCATGAGCGGCCCACAGTTTACCCACTCAACACAAGTGCGTGGAATGGCAATCGTACCTAACTAGGTATAGATCCCAGGCCTCCATATAACATGAACTATCTCTTTCCCTGGCAAGCTACCGTTGAGCTACGTC
>CABFVX010001018.1:0-51526 GCA_902151425.1 Timema shepardi | reverse complement strand
GACGTGACGAGAGTGTGCTGTGATCCAACGGCCCTGATGGTGTCCAGCAGGATTCTGTGTTTCTTCCAAGCGGCCCAGCGGATATATACCATGAGAACCCCACGTGATGGGGTGAAGAGAAGGGGAAAAGATCTTTTTTATTCTGGAACATCGACTCGCGTCGGCGAACATCGTTCACGGCGCTTTCAGTTGATTGAAGTTCGTTGTCCGGCGCGGAGCTCTTGCCTGAGGTCACGCCCAGCCAGTTCCCTCGATGTTGTTGTTTTCAGCGGGGCATCAGACTCGACGGAAGAGTTGGTGAAGTAGGTATGTAAACAAACACACGAATGTTATGGGCGTAGCATTCAACACTATTATTTCATTTGTTAACTCTTGACGACTTGTTTGTAACACAAAAATATTCGTGTTTTACTTTTGAACGGGGCTAAGCCAGATTAGCCCGTTACAAAATTATTTATACATATTGATATAAAACAAAATCAACACATCCTCACAGACAGTAACAAGTATAGTTTTTTTTAATATATACAAGTCAAAATTAAATTAGAAAGTTTTTGAAATTACTATCAAAAGGAGCACAAAAGTACTGTGAATGTAGTTGGGATGAGATAGCTAAGAAATTTATGAGGATAAACTCGTATGGACAGTCAGTAATGAATCGATGTTGTTGAAGGAGTGTGGTTTAAAAGAGAATACAACACGTCAATGTGAAAGAGGCGTCTTACTTTGGCTGGGCATGTTGAGAGAATGGGTGTGATTCGAGTGACGAAGCAAATATATTATATAATCCATTCACGGTAGGAATTGACTTCTGAAAGGTCTTTTTCCCTACCATAAATCTACTATATAGTAGGATATTGGTAGGAAAAAAGACCTTTCAGAGAGTAATTCCTACCGTGAATGGAATATAGTATCGGGTGTGGAACAAAAGGGAAATTACGGCCATGAAAGACGTGGTTAAATTTTGTAGGTGAATGTGTGAAAAAGAGAAACATTAAGAGTTAAAAAAATAAAAGAGTATGTCTGACTCGGTGTATGGTGGTTGTTGTAGGGAAGGGAGTATAAAAGGTAGGGAAGTATGCAGAAAGTTAGTGAGGATGTATTAAGTTCGGAGTAATGTTTTTGAGCTATATGCACGGTTTCTGGCCTACCCCGTAAGGAAATTGCATTCTTAGATATGTATTAAAGTACAAACGACAATACAGATTTTATACACTAACAATACTATTACAAGTAATAAGTGGATATGCTGCATATTATAACTAATTTTGATTAATACCTTATTCGTCCTGTGCTTGGATACGATAATGCTAGTAACTTTGTTTTGTTCCACGTACATTCTTAAACCAGACTTTACTCTGTAGGGTTCAATCTTATCCCATTCCTATCTATTATTTCGTGATCAAGTCACTAATGTGGCAACACAAAAAGTTGAAGGAAAATGTGTGGCAAGTTGGGAAATTATTTTACCCTTTGGTATTAAGACTACTACCTTTACCACTAGTAAACTACCTACTAAATAAATAAATAAACCTACAACTATTAATTATTTAATAATTTTCTTTAAAATAGTATTACATATTGTTGGTTTATAATGTCAAGTTATAAAATGATACCTTTTTTAAAACTTTATAATAAGTGTTAAAGTCAATACTGTTTATATTTTAAAACCGGTATTTTGTGATCAAATTTTCAAGCTTGTTCAACTCTACACAAATATAATATTTAACTTTAACTATTTAATTTCAACGTTTTTGTCTCCACTGTCAACATGGATTCTTTTTTCAGTCGGCTTGATGAGTTACAGACTTATTTCAAAAGTCACAATAAAACTCGAGACCATCAAGCACACTCAGCTAAAGTTCATTCTGTTGGATGGAGTTGTGATGGAAGACGTTTAGCATCAGGATCGTTTGACAAATCTGTTGCAATATTTTACTTGGATAAAGATAGATTGGTGGGTATAAGCGTGGCTGAATGGTCAATGGTGTTTGACTCAAATTGCACTTGGTCATTATTGTTAGACATGTAAGGGCTTGAATCCTGTTCACTTGTTCTGGGGGTATTTTATAATCCTCTTTGCATGCTAATGCGGGTGACTTTCCACTAGGACACCCCTCTTTATTTTATTATAATACATTTTAATAAGCCTTGTGTTAAACATAACCATCTAAAATTGTTTCCCCAACTAGGCTAGAAAATATCAGGAACATTTGAATGCCATTAAAAAACAAACAAAAGGTTCAAATTAATGGGTTGAACTCGAACCATTTAATTAATATGATAAATTAATGAAAGAAGCAAAATCAGGCAGTCGAGTATTGGGTCAAAACTGGAAAATTTTCTAATGACTTTGCAATCAAATGATAACCTAAGTATTATTTTTCTCACTGTGTATTGCAATTGACTGTACATTTTATTTGTAGACAAAAGAATTCATATTCCGAGGACATGGAGGAAGTGTTGATCAACTTTGCTGGCATGCGTCTCACCCTGACTTATTGAGTACAGCAAGTGGTGATAAAAGTGTTCGCATATGGGATGCTAGGTCACAAAAATGTTCAGCTACTATTGTCACAAAAGGTAGTCAATTCATGTGCCGAATATTTAGTTTTGTAGGCTACTTCAAAAATTGGTTACTGGAAGTATTTCAAATCAACCAAACATTTTTATAATCCAAGTTTTGCTTGTATAATATTAAAAGTAATTTGATTTTATCGATATAGGCCTACTTTAAATTCATTTTGTATTTTATTTTCAGGTGAAAATATTAACATCACATGGTCACCAGATGGTGAAACAATAGCAGTGGGAAACAAAGAAGATCTGGTGACCTTCATTGATGCTCGCACCCACAAGGTCAAAGCAGAGGAACAGTTCTCTTTCGAAGTCAATGAAATTTCATGGAATAAAAAAAATAACTTGTTTTTCTTAACCAATGGACAAGGCTGTATTCACATCCTAAGGTATGCTGATCCAAGCTCTAAATGGATTGCTATAATCAGTTACTAAACTTTAGCCATTCACCTAAGACAATATATATGTCATGTGAGCTCTCTTTAAGTAGGTAATTCCGAGCTCTTTTACCTGGGGGAGTTTTTCTTTAATATATATATAGCCATAAATAAATAGATATAGATAAAAATATATATATAGAGAGAGAGCCATTTTAAACGCGGACCATGGAATGGGTTAGAGAACGCGTGCTTCATGACTCATATTTTATCAAAACACAAAAAAAGTTGGAATCGTGCTAAATTCATTGTTAGCTATTAATTTATGAAAAAAGTAACATTTAGTAAAAATGTTAAGTTTTTGTGTTTTGTTAAATTCAGTGTGCCCATTGATAACAAAAAATGCCGTCATCAAAGAAGCAGTTACTACACGATTTGATCAGGGATGCGCTGGTTTCCTGATATGAATTTAAAAAATGTCAGATGACACATCTACACACAACCTAATAATTCGACTAATCTTACCAAATCAACCTGACCGAATCATGTCATCTGTAGCTGGCTTAACTCACTATGACATCAAGCCAAAATGTGTTGATTTGTTTATCAGATTTATTAGATCAATAAATATTTTATGATTAATATAAACTCAATGGTATGTCGCATACATTTAAACACTGCTATAGATGTCTTGTTTTCATTTGAGACCAACATTACTTGAACAAGTTAGACCAGTGTTTCACTTGAGGACAAGCTGAATTTTGAAGGTAGTCTAGTGTACCACCAATTATTTGCGTTTATTAACAATTAGCCTACTTATATTTTTAAATCAAACATTGTTGGATATTATAAAATGTAACGAATTATTCTAATCAAATTGCAAATATTTCAGTAATGCTTAGAAACTTTAAAGAAGGAAAATTCATTTAATTGTCAAAGTGCGTATCTTGAACATAATATTAATTTCGATAACTTTTAAGTAAGGATACCTTCAGTGAAAAAATATAATAAATTGATATCAGGTATGATAATATCAAAAACATATTTAAATAATATTTCCCACATTGGTTTGAAACACATAATGTGCTCCAGTAATTAATGTCTTAAACAGCACATGAGCTGCATTTAAAAGTATGAGCCAAGATGATTTATATCCATTGACTTTAAATAAAGTTCATTGAACCATGTTATTTAAAGACATGGCTGTCTAAATATATTTGACTTAAAAAAAACTATACTAAGTTGGGTTTTTTTTGCTTCATGTTGACATGCCATATGAATCGTGTTTGAGTGCCACTGGATGGCTTCTATTCCATAGTTTTTCCACCCCTGTTCTAGACCTATTTTTGGGGCGGGTCTTATGACTACTGGATAAATATTGTTAATGGGAGCTTAAAACTATCTACCAGATAAAAGTTATCAGCCACTTTAATGTTTTATGCGGCTTATGAACTGAATTTATCTGCCAGATAGTTATCTGTAACATAAATATATTTTTATTCAGAACATGCAAGGTTGGTACTGTTTTTACTGATGTGCGCATGCGTATAAGCCCTGCTGATAGATACAACCTAGCGAGCACTGATCAAGTTAACATGAGTGGTGAGAATGCTCAACATTTGTTAAATAATGGCGGCTAAACAAGTGTGAGAGAACAGATGGCATGACGTGGGCTTAGAAGCTAAGTTGTCTTGCAAGTAATAATTTCTGTGTCTCCCAAAATGTGGGCAATAGTTGGGTACAACGTTAACAAAATCTAATTTATTGTACTCACATTTTGATAATTTGGTCTTATATAAATATAACCTTACAAATAGCTTGTCAGTTTATTTAAAAGTGAATTAAATGTTATAACTTTATATAGAGCCTGGGCCTGTGCTTACTAAACACGTGAACCAAGATGTTAACCTAACAACAAATTCTGATTGGCAAAGCCTCATTAAAAACAACCTGTCACTATGACAACAAGAATTTTTAACTTCCAGATAAAAGTCATCAGGCACTTAAACCTTCCGATAAAAATGTGATGGACAAATACATTTTATCTCGCAGATAAATGCTATCTGGCAGTCATAACTCACACTTTTAACTTATATACCAGATTAATATTTATCCAGTAGTCATAAGACGGGCCCCTATTCTTATAGCTTTGTGTGTTTTTTTTAGCTACCCTGAATTGAAACTGCTTCATGTATTGAAAGCACATCCTGGCACATGCATTTGTATAGAATTTGATCCCACTGGACGATATTTTGCCACTGGATCAGCTGACGCGCTGGTCTCATTGTGGGATGTTAATGAGCTAGCTTGTCTGCGCACTTTTTCTAGGTAAGTAAATGTACAAACTAGGGATAAGGGAAAATAATGAATTTGAGGCTCCAATCCTTAAAAAAAAAAAAAGTTATCTCAATTGAAATTTGTTTTAAAGCTCTAATATTGCTTATTGGTGGTTTAGAACAAACTCAACAACCTGGCCCCAGTCCAGTAATTTAACACTTAACTTTTTCTTATAATACATTCAGTTAACATTTAATTATTATTTCTAGGTTCTATTTCTTTTGAGATTCATATTTTTTACAAAATATTCAGATTCGTAAAATAGTGAATTTGACCCAACCCTAGTACAAACACATAAATACTTGGTATTAAATGTATCTTTTATTTTAATGCATTCTTAAAGATATGTTTGAACAGCTTTAACAATTTTTACTACTACTCTCAATTGTTTTGTAGTATTTTGTTTATATTCTGAGAAGTCTAAGGGGGATGTTTTTAGTGATCAAGGGGTGTGTGAGGTTAAAAAACATAATCTTTCTTCACTTAGAATATTTGCTCAACTTAAAAACTTATAATCTAAAAACATTTGTGTTTCACCTTTGGAAATCACAACAATAAAATTGACATGTACTAGTGGTGTGCCAAGCTATACTATTGAAAATATGGATGGCTGAAATACTCAATTTATGTTCAATTACTGCCACTCCAGGCTGTTGCAAATTTAAAGAAAATATCTGAAGTAATTTAAATACATGGTGTTTTGGTTAAACATTTTAAAATTAAATTTCGTGTCTAAAGCTATGTATTTTTTTCACAATATACATTTTTTCCTGGCAAATAAAAAAACCAATTTGATTTAACTTCGAATCAAAATAGAGTATATTTAGCACTTTTCCCCTATCAATTAGGGTTATGGTAACCTTTGAAATATAAACTTCTAATCTTGTTCACATGGTAAAACCACTTATGCAGAAGCTATTTAAGAGAAACTATACCCTGATTTTGGTTCGAAGAACAGTAAAGAAACTTATTTCTTTGCGGCCAACATTGATAACATTTTCTTATATTATTGGTGTTGTTTGATAGGTATTGATAATATCTATCAAAAGTAACATCTGCAGATGACATGCCACATGTATTAATATATTAAGCATTGTTTTAGTACCTTTAGTAACTAACTTCTACTGTTCTTCCTACCAAAATCATACTATATGTAAGCATTCACCTGCCAAGGGCAGAAAATGCACTTGAGCTGCTAATTCAACCCTATTCGCTTGGATATGTTAAACTTCTAAAATAAATCTTAAAACTCTAAAAGGTTTACTGTGTCAAGTTTCCAGTAACAACACTGTGGGAAAATAAGTGTTCGATTCAGAGCAAAGAATTGTTTGCAGGTTGGAGTGGCCTGTACGCACTATAAGTTTTAGCCACGATGGCAGACTCCTCGCCTCTGCTTCAGAAGACTTGGTGATAGATATTGGAGAGGTGGAGACAGGAGAGAAGGTTGTAGACATTCCTGTGGAGGCTGCGACCTTCACCGTAGCATGGCACCCCACGCAGTATCTTCTGGCCTATGCGTGTGATGACAAGGACTCTTATGATCGCAAGAGAGATGCAGGAAGCCTTAAAGTGTATGGCTTTCCTTCTGAATAACTAGTCGTCGTGTGAAACAGAGCATTTAATGCTGGTTGCACATGAAAACATATTGTTAATATTGTAAATTACTTATTTAGCAATTTTACTTAAAAGTGGAAATAAAATAATTTTATAATTTGTAAGTGATTTCTTTTATTATTGTTTTTCATAAATTTATAGTAAGTTTTATCTTGAAACTTTGTGCGAAACTGTATCAGATACAGTATGTTCTGTATTTATCAAACCTCTTTCTTTTACCCTAGAAGTATTTTTTCTGTGTGTGTCAAGTAGGGATGTGAAAAAAAAATCTATACTTTACTAATATCCAATACTAGTAATTTTTTTCCCCAATATGTCGCACTCAAGTATTGAAAGGAACAATTTTTTTTTGTTTACTAGGAAGGAAGAACAAATGATACTTTTCTCAATTCTCACTCATTTTCTGCATGACAAGCAACTCTAGCATTCAATCTCTTTTAGCTCATCATAATTCATAACTGTTGTTTCTTCTTTGTCCACCACTACAGCCTTATGCTTGACAGAGCCAGCGGCAACCAGTATACTACCCCCTCCTTTATTAATTAACACGATCATCACAAACTAATCTTTTGTAGAACTTAATGAACTGCCCCGAGTAGATGAAGCAGAAAAGTTTATGTGGATATAGAACTTAATGAACTTCCTCGAGTAGATGAAGCGGTATCAATATTTTTCTTTCAATACCACATCCCTTGTGTATAAGGCCAGCACCAAGTTAACACACTTAATTATAGTTATATCCATATGCCCAAAACAATTTCCCCAATGAGTTTTTAAAGCATGTATGAATAAAGTGCATTAAGAATGTTGTAAAATAAAATAAATTAGTTTTTTTTACAACTCTTATCATATTTGTTCTTAAAATATACTCCTAATGAATTTTGTAGTGACTAGGGATGTACAAAGCTTCGCCAGTCAAAGTACGGAAGCATTACATTTTTGTCATTTATTAAGTAAACTTCATATAACCTGAAAGTTAGTAATAGGGTTACCTTACTTGTTTCCACTACGGTGCTGCTTTTATAATAGGGCCATGGTGGAGCTTGTATAGGTAAGTCTAAGCTTTCACGGTAAAAAGAGAGTACATTACAATTTGATCACTTGACAAAATTCTGTAGAATTACAATTTTATTTTGAGCTTGGCCCAAAACATGCTAAACATATGTATAATAAAACATTCAGTAAATTATATTAATTGCTTGGTAGTATTTAGTATTACATTTGCACCACTTAATATTCTTTTCACACCATGAAACACTAAAAAAAAAACTTGAATTTTGATTTCAGATGTGAGAACCTCTCATATTATTCAGTTCAGATTTGGTTGAAAAATTGAACTTTGCACAACCCTAGTAGTTACTACTCACAAGTTTGATCAAAATTATTTATTTAAGCTCAAATTATTATATTTGATTATTAAGAAACCAGTCATTTTAATTTTTTAAATATATGTTATTTTCACTTAAAATATTTATTCTATTTTCATTTTAAACTTTTTTTTTAATTCAAATATTAAGGCTTTAATATAATGAATGAACAAAAGCTTACAGATCTCTTTCTTGTTAACAATTTTATTAGCACTAGATGGTGAAGTACTATAAATGATGGGAGATGTTAAAGGTCTTACAAAACCATTTGTTTAAAGACCAACCACTTGGTTCAATTTATAAATTATTGTGTATTAACTATATTTATTAAGACATTAAAAAAGTTTTAATCTTTAAATAAAGAATTAATATATTCACCCAGACAAAAGTTACAATTGAGATTATTTGTCGTAAAATGATGCAAAATAGTTTCTAAACTACTAAGTAATGTGACACTCATATATACCGTTAGATAAAACAAGAAGTATTAGGTTCAAAATAACTTGTGTCATTTTGTCTGTCGAGCTAATTCACATTATAATAGAAGTAATTTTCAGTGAAGCATTTCATCTTGTACTTATCTTGTATAAGCTGCTGTGTGATTAGGTGAGTTCTCAACTAATTTATTTAGTGTTTTATATCATGTAATACAAATAGCACAACAATCAAGGTTTCATTGCGTACATGGTGTTATTTTATTCAATAATCACTTAATGGCTTGGAAACTGAGGAAAAACACTGTAAAGTGTTAAGTGATATGGATGGAAACCAATCTGAAGGGAAGGATCAGGCCTTGATAGAAGACAAGTTAACCTATTTCCATTTCTTCATACTTACATCTTATTATCTATCACATTCACAGTTAAATTACTATCATACACAGTTTAAATTTTCAGAAATATTCCTTTTTCATATTAAGAAATACAGAAAAACACACAAAAAATTTAGGCAGATACATATTTGTAAAAGCTGAAGAGTTTGAAACTTACAGTGTTACCAGATAACACATTACCATAAGATACTACACAATGCTTCATCCAGTGGTATCAATATGGCAGCCTGTGAGTTTCAGTTACTCTCTGACCCTTTTCAAATATGTAACTGCCAATTATGTCTCTTTTTTATTTTATTTACATTAGATTGTTTTACAGTATTTCCGCGCTGTTACCATACACCCAAGACAATATATAATAGTTAACAGTTTGGTACAGTTTGGTAACACCACAAGACACATCGGTAGGGTCATGAACAATCCCCTCCATTAATATAATGGGACTTATAAATAAAACAAACTTATGACCAAGTTTCACTCTGAAACTGTCCTGTTCTTTCTAACCTGTCAAGGAACTGCTGGGCCTCTCCCTGTGTCATGTTGCCATAATTTTGGAACGTTTCTTCTAGTGCCCCCTTTACACCTTTAGGCATGTCCTTGGAGTTGCCCGCCAAGAATATCTGAGCTTGTTGAGTAGATACGAGTTTCCACAGCAAAGACGCATTATCCTTCATCATATGTTGCACATACCTTTGAAATAATACCATAAGTATTAAATTAAATGGGGAATTCAGATGTAGTGTGTGCAAGGAACTTTGCCAAAGATATCCCCAAATACCAATAAATTAGAAGCTGACATATCAAATAGTATAGCCATGGGCCTGCCTTCAAGAGGGCTAAATCGATACTTCAAACATTTGACTATGACTCCTCTATTTTTCTACTGTCTGACTCTAGCTCCTTTATGAATGGCAAACCTATATTAATTTGCTATAATTTTTTTTACCATAGTCAAATAGTAAGTAGCGCAAGGTATTCTACCACCAACAAAGTGAATCATCAGGCCTACTTAGGTTGAAAGAACATGAAATATATTTATTTGATCAAAATTTATGAACAAGAAAACCTCCTAAATTCCTATGGTAGTAAATTTTATTTGTAAGCTGGATTCTGTATATTTCTACCAAAATCATCTTTGCAGCCCTGCTGCATGGCATGTATCATCTATAACACCATAGTATTAAAGGAATCATAATTACACTTTATTTCCTTGGTCTCTGGAGAAGGCACAAAACAACCTAAGCTTCTCGTCTTTCTCCAAAGACAACCACTCATCTCGACAGTGGAAGTCTCCGGCACTGTTTCGACAACCGAAGAACAGGCAGAGTATATCTGACCTGGCACTCCCCTGGGCTTCTCTTTCCTGGACAAAACTGCGAAATGGTGCCACACCTGTACCAGGGCCAATCATGATCACCGGAACATACTGTAAGAACATTTTATAGAAAATGTTACCATCACATCCCTAATATTATGAAGGTAACAAGAACTATACAAACTTGTGTTTTAAAAATATGCTACCTGTGAGATAGGAAAGTGAAATGAGCCCCCACGAACCCAGGCTTTTATAGTGTCTCCAGGTTTGAGAGCGGCCAGCCAGTTAGAACAAAGGCCATAGCGTGGAACAATTAGTTTGGTCTGATATTTCACAACTGCTACCAATATGTGCACCTCCTTGTTGTGAGCCTGTGAAAACGGTCAAATGTGTTAGTGGTGGGTCACACATTTGATACATATGAAAACTTTGAATTATTTAGTTTATAAATTATTAAATAATTCAAATAATATGTATGAAAAAAGTACATTGAGCAAAAACATTTAGTAATGAATAAAATGATAAAGTATTAGGAAAAAAGTAGAACACAAATAAAAGAAAAGACACTAACACAAATTTACACACACTTCAATATTTCGATGCTATTAAAGCACCTTCCTCAGGAAGTAGTAGTAATTAGACTCAATATATTAGAGTCTAATTACTCCTACTTCCTGAGGAAGGTGCTTTAATAGCATCGAAATATTGAAGTGTGTGTAAATTTGTGTTAGTGTCTTTTCCTTTATGTGTGTTCTACTTTTTTCCTAATACTTTATCATTTTATTCATTAAATAATTCAAAGTAAGCTATTTCCATTAAACATCCAATCACATCAGTTCTTGAAAAATTTATAATAATGATCATCATCATTAGTTATCTTCTTATTTAATATCACATTTCTGGATGCAGTTTTAAATCAGCCAACAGGTTACAACTAATACACCAGTTCATCTAGAAATGGGAATACGTTCTGAGGGTCATAATTAACGGTCCTACGTCACAGCAAGTGCTTGCCATTATTACATTAGCAGTGCCGCACACCTAACTCCTATGCAACTTATTGTACACACATGCTTGAACAGCTTTGCTATCTTTGGTCTCTTCAAATACTAAAAGTCAAGCTCATTCTTGGCTCATAGCGTGTGCAGTCAAACTATAATTTAAAATTCCTTGACTTTTCCAGAGTCAATTTCCAAATTTTCCAGTCATTATATATTAAACCACATTATTTTGTTAAGTTCACAACTTAATGTAATAACATTGTTAGAGACATATTCTGAAATCGTGTCACTATATGCAGGTGATGAAAGATTTCAGCCTAAAGCAATGGGTTAGTAGGTAGTGCAGTCTAAGTGAGATTTTAGTGAGCTCATATTGAAATATTAATAGATCGCCTTATACCAGTACAGTATGAAATTATTGTGAGAAACATTCTTCTTTAGTTTGTTCTTCCTATGATGTATTCAAATTCTCACGCATGCTCATAACTGTGACTCAATTATGTCCAATAACGTGCGGTAGTGGTGTAAAGATATGAAAGTCATATGTTTACTTCTAGAATTGAGATTAGTACGCACAAATGGGACATCTGTGAATAAAAGTTGTGGTTTTTTTTAGTGAATGTGTAAAAAATTAATGTAATTTGATAAAATTCCCTGACTTTTCCCTGACCAAGAAAATTCTATGACTTTTCTCTGTTTTCCAGGTTCTTGGACAACCTGTCAATAAAGAGAAGGTTTCTAAGTAACTCTTGCGCTCACAGTTGTAGTTCTTCATTTGACAATCCAACTATATAGACTCTAGTGCCAGAGACATGTATTCTGGGAACAAGTACAGATCCATAATCCTACAAAAATAATAGATTCTGAAACCTGTACTTGGTATTGAACCAGGGTCTTTTCATAGACCTATAATTATCCTTCCTTGTTAGTTGATTGATATCTAAACATTCATTTTGGAATGTACCTAAAGATGTAATCATCTTTGGTGCATTAAAAAAATCTAGTGTCAAAAATAAATGTAATCCCTTATTATTGATGTCACCTAGTTATAACTAGCTCTGGGTGAAGGTCAGCTACTTACAGTGGGAGAAGAAGCTATAGAGAATGCTCGTGGTTTGATGGGTCTGAACAGCTCAAACATATACTCGAGGGGTATGTGTGGCGTGGTTTGTGAGAAGTCTTGTAACACCTCAATTACTGTTCTGCGTGGCCGATGGCAGTAGTTGTAGAGCTCCTCTTGCCCTTCCGCTGTTGTAAATTCAAGTAGTTTCTCACGCTCCAGCTCACTGGTCGTGAAGTGGGAGAGGAGGTGAAAGAAGTAGCGATGAGGAGTTGCCTGGAGGAACATTTCGAATCTCACAGGCATGGTCAGTCTTATCATCGCTATAAAAAGATCGAACTCTCTTGACAACATAAATGTATGTAGATTAGTTGACGTTGGCAAATGATCAAAATAGATTTTGGAGTAGAGCACTCAACTAAATCATGGTTAAAATTAGCAAGGATAGCCAGCGCACTTACCGGAGTGATAATTATATGGAAATGGAATGGTTTGGATAATCAGTCCCATACAGCTCCTTAAGTATATATTGTAAACGGTTGATCTTGGTTGGAATGCATGGTCGACAGTCAACTCTACAGTTCAACCAAGAATGATGGTTTACTCTTTAAATATGGATAATATTTATGAAATAAAGTGCATTAAGCAAAATGAAAACCTGCTTCGGTGACCATATAATTTAGGGCGTCCCTCTCGTGTTAGACAAGAATGCCGATGACAGGAAGATTAGGATTCGAATCCCAGCCATATATACTGAGGGTCGCCCCCCCCCCCCCCCCCCCCCNNCCCCTCAAATGGTTTTCCACTTACTCTTAATGCAAATGTGGATACACTTAGTCCATTCACCTTCCTCATCCCTAACTCATTAGCATAATTAGTGCATATGCATATAACTTGAACAGGTAGTAAGGTGTGGTGAGAAGAATAAAAAAAGTTAATATTATCCGCTTTATTTTTATAAAATTCTATCATATTTGTTTAGTTGCGTCTCTCTGAACCTGAAAAAGTTTCTTGTGGTAGTAAAATCTTGTCTTCAAAAAGGTTTGTGTGTTTATTAGTGTGTAAGCCAAACCAATTATATTCCAAAATCACTCAGGTAAGTGCACTAGCTATTCCTCCTAATTTAAAATGATCAAAACACCTAATTATCTTATGGTTATCTGTACATTTGTATTACGAGGGTCCTTATTTTAATAGTACTCTATAATAGTTTTCTTAGATCTACATTTGTATGTTGTTCAACAAAACTAGTCATTTACAGGTGTTATTTACTAAAGATAAACTTTATCAGCTCATTTAGTGGAAAATATCTAGAGAGTCCAGATGTAAATAAGCCTTTACCTAACAACACAATATTATGACGTGGTTATAAATGGGGCTATGGAGTGAGTAAATATTGGGTAGAGTCGAAGTCAATAAACTTGTACAATACTATAAAACTATATGCAGGCTACTGCCCCAGGGCCTCCACAAATCAGAGGCCCCAACCAATTGTCGCAATTTTAATTAAAAACAAATATTTTATGTTCTATGAATCTAATTAGACATGATTTAAGTGGTCATGATTAGATGCCGTGTGTTACCATTTAGTGGATTTGTCATTACTATTTGATACACATTTGCAATTTATGCAGGAGTTTGAGTCTAATAGTAGAAAAATAGAGGCGTTGGAACCAGTGTCGAACGCTTGGCTAACTGACGCCACAGTCCTGGTTAAACATAATTTATTTGAAGTAAAACACAAAATAATATCAATCATGATCAAATTGAGCTATCATGCAGCAGTTTAGGTTATTAATAATTAATGGTGTGTGAAGGCCAGTTTTTAATTGTGAAGCAAAGTCAATGCAGAGCTTGAAGCATCCAAAGAGAAGTAAAAGTATAAGATAAAGTTGTTTTTGTCACATAACATTACTTTTAGTTTTTAAACTATCCATTAAGTATATCTAAGTAAAGAGAATGGTTTGAAAAAAATATTTTGACACACATGAATTTAGCTATGCTTAAGTTAATTGATGTAATTTAATCACAAGTCAGTATTAAATATTGTTTACTAGTGGTTCTAAAACCATAGCTATAATGAATATGTTATATTTAGTGAGATGTTTAAAAATCTGTTCATAATATATTGAAGTATTCTTCTTCCATTAAATGTTTTAAAGATGCGGTCATTGTGGGTGTCGAAGCAAAAGAGATTTGGGCCATGACTTCGACATTTTTTGAAGATTCTCACACCCATATAGACAAGGTAGGGGCTTAAATTAAACTTTGAACTACACCTTGAGTTAATCCAAATTGAACCATTAGTCTTAAACTTTTGGCCTAGTCAAGACAACACCCACACTTAGAAATCCTTGTATAGGATCGAGATACGACACAACATTTTCAACCACCTACGTTTAAATCCCAGTATTGTTGAGCGCATTGGCCCAGCGTAATCGGTTGGCTTAACGCGCGAGGGACTGGCATGTCGGGTTCTCTCTCGGTCACAGTGATGATAGTGTCTGGACCCAGACTAGTCGTGACATTGTCCGCCAACATGGTAAATAATTCTGCCACACTTGACTTGAGGTTGTGAGGCTGAACCATCAGAACATCACCAGGAGAATAGGTCAGGTCGGGAGCAGAAAATTCAATCAATCTAACATCCTGCAAAAAAAGATTTTGAATAAAAAATATATTGGAAAATGCTGTTTGCTATACCTTTAAATTGTAATACAGTCAACAGTCGATAATTCATACTAAAGGGAACGTAGGTATATCCAGGTTGTGAAAAATTAATCTTATCAAAGGGAAATAAATTTGTTCCTAAGGAATGAAAACCAATACTTTATATAAATTAATATTATATACTTTAATGTGATGAGGTAAACAATACATATCAGATAATACACATACACAAATAGCAACATTAGGTACTGGATTGGGAAAGGTTGAAATTTTAATAGGTCTATATTATTATTAGCACCGCGTCTTACTACCCGTTTGGGTTATACGCACTTACGCTAATGTGCAATGGTAGGGTGATTGTGAGATGAAATGGAGGACCTACAGTTTAACGTGGAATCCGAACCACGGTGGAGGCCTGGCATTCCCCACATTCACAAGATTTCTTGTCAGAGGTGAAGGAAGGGTTTGGTAATCAGATAAATCTGTGCCGGGACCGAGGATTGAACCCCGGCCGCCAGCACATAAGTCTGACACCTTACCCCTAGACCGCCAGGTCACCGATAGGTCTATAGTACTTGCAAATTATATATATATATCTGATAGATCTGTGGGGAAGAACAAATATTCAATACTGCAAATTCATAATACTAAGATTCAGCGTAGTTCAAGAGGAGTGTGCTCTATTCTCACCAAGTCCACTAAAGTTTATATTTTCCAAAAAAAAAGAAGATTTAAATCCACATATATGCGAAATTCCCCATCAATCAAACTTTTTAATGTAAAAAAAAAAGTAAAATAAATTAAAGGAGATTTCCATGTGCAGTTGTTCATTGATTGATATGGGTGTGCGTCTGTATGGAAGAACTTTACAGGTCTTCATATTAAAAAAAAAATGTATTTAATGGAATGGAAAATAGTTGGTTATTAAATAAAAGTGATTTGCTGTGGATGAGTTTACATGCAATTTTGAATTGGCTTAATCCCATTTTGAAACAAAAATTGAATAAAATCTGTTGTCCTTAAACTAACTTGTGTTCCAAGATATAATATAGTAGAATTAAACATAATGCTCTATTAAGAATACTAATTTGTTGATAAAGGTGTATTAATAAAAACAAATTCAAACACCATAATTTTTGATAAGAGAATGAATTTATTATGTATAAAGGTCTGAAATTTTTTTTGTAGCCTTGTGTCAGAGCAGACAAAACACTATCAAAATTCAACATTGTTGAAATGAAAACACATGTTTCAGAAATGGTCACCACACAGCTTTATTTGTATTGCGTTGTCTGAAAAGTCTTATTATACACTTGTGTCCAGCAAAACAATACTCTCAAGAAGTCAACCAAACTGATTCAGAAAGAAAAGGATGGAATTTTAGAAATTGGACCGTATCCAGTCAGAGAAAGGATGACAAACACATAATTTAAAAAACCTCTCCTTAACCCATTCCTTGGCGCAGACATTGAACAACGTCTTTGTTGCCTGAAAGTTTCCTGGCGCAAGTTTGAATCAATGTTTCATTGTAATAAGTTATTGTAGTTCCATCTATCAATGAACCCAGTGTGAATAATTCATGTTAAAGCTAATAGATGAAGCTACCAGTTCACTGCTATACTATGACCATTAATAAAGCAATAAATGAGAAAATATTTGTCGGCTTAGAGTAAACAAGTAGAAAAACTGAAGCCAGGAAGGGGCATTTTGTAAAAAACACTAATATGAAGTGGAGCACCATTCTCTACACACAATGAATTGTTCTATTCGTTATATAGTATTTTAGTCCCAAGAGGATTCATTACTTGCAATCGTCACGCAGCCATACCAGCACTCGAAACTCCAATAACTGATAATGGAGAAGATGACATGGGCCAGCCCCTCTCAGATAATCTCTGTCATCCAGTGAGCGATATATCTCAAGGTCATTCCATTTCCAGCTACACAGTAGATCATTGGGCCAGTCTAGGCTAGCCCGCGATTCAATAAAGGTGGTTTATATTTTGTGTATTTAGTGTGTTAAAGACCCAATAAGTTATGTGACAATTGAAAGTGCTTAATTAAAATTAATGAAGTATATTCTTTATTCAAAACTCATTTTTTTGCCCACTAAAACTGCAATTAAAACATGAAACCAAACGATTTGAAGCACATCAGCCTAGTAACTACATGAATGCAGGTGGATGACAAGAATAAAAATAACTTTTCTAATGCTTGGTTTGGTAAAAAATTGTGGTTAACTGTGAGTGAAGAAAAACAGAGCTTATTTTGTTTTCATTTGGTGGTGTGAGGTTGTGGGCAATGGTAGGCTGTAAGGATCTTAAACATTTAAGTGAAAGTATTATAAAAACATGAGGAATGTGCAATTCATTTGAAGAATGTATGTACAGTAGCCCCATGGCTTCTTTGGTGCTGACTGACAGCTGACAGTTGACAGTTGACAGCTTTAAAAAGTTACCAGACCAAATTATGTATCCCTACGCCGAACCAAATGATCTGCAAACACATGTGTTTAGCAGCTGTCACTTCTGACAGTCAAAATGTAGGTATATACCTAAATGTTGACTGTCAGAAGTCAGCTGTGAGCTGTCAGTCAGCACCAAAGAAGCCACGGGGCTACTGTAGGTTTAAAACATTTGGAACAGTAAATATTGCATTAGGCCATTTTTCTATGCATAAGGAAGAAATTGCTGAGTTTCCAAACTTCAATAACAGAGTCATCAATATGTTTGCCAGTCAGAAGACCAGACGTGCCCAACTTTTCTACATAAATAGAATTTCCTGGTAGGTTTAATTCAAAACTTTTTTTTATTATTCTTTCTGTTTGTAGATTTGTTTAGAGATTTATAAAATAAGAAAACTTAAATGAATTGAATTTAATTTAATATGTTAACACACAGTGAGACAAGGTCATTAGCAATAAACTTTAAACTGGCCCCACCAAAAATAAATATCACGCACTGTGTAATGATACTTAGGACCCCTCTCATAAATTTAAAGAGTCATGGACAAAGTGTATTTTTCTTTAATGAACTGTATATAAAATATCCTTTTAGTACTTCATCCATGGAGAGTCACACGCTTTTCAGAATTAATTTCAATATATTGCACCATAAAACTTATTTTTCTTTCAAAGATCAAATCCGCTGTATTTAGAAAAAGCTGGTGACATACTGGCTTCCTTTACCCAATAGGTAACATCAGGTTGCCAGGAACTTTTCTTTTAGTTAGTTTTAACACTGGTGACAAGGGGTCCAAGAGGCAAGGGGTAGGTCATATATAAGCCGCTTGTGTGTATGAATTCATTACAGTGGACAGCAATACATAATAACTTTGTAATACAAGATAGTGTTGGTAATATAATAGGGATATAACATTACAGAGTACACAGAAAAAAAATCAATCTGTGTAAGTCATATAATTTAATATCATATATTCCGTATCGACGGTGTAATCAGTTAAATAAAATATGTGCAACATCAACAGTCTTTCTAATTTCATAAGTATCAAATATACTCAGATCACATAATCGTGTGATAAGAGCGCAGTAATGCAAACACGCGTCGCCATCTCAATAAAACCCCGATATCATTATAGTTAGTGCTCAATCACAGGGCAATATCTAGATATAATCTCGTATCATCATAATTGGCGCCGTGTCGCGGGTCAAAATCAAATATCTCAAAAATAATAATCCTGTATCATCATAATTGGAGCCCAATCGCGGGGCATCATTAGTACATTAAAATACAATATCTCCATAGCCACCACTGCTGCCGGGCATTTGCAGATCGCTGTGCTACTAAGGCGCCAGTGAATGGGGCAATGTATTTGGCCCAGATCTAAATTCCAGCGTATCTGATCCAGTCGACCTCACTAGTGTCGAGATAAATTTACGAGTCACTGGAAAATTAGATTGATAGATTACCAATATGAAATAAAGCATAAAACTTACCAACCTAAACTATAAAATTAACCACATACTTGGAAGTTTTAAGATAGCCAACAGGGTAGTTTACCTGAAAATGTGTCGGTGCTGTGGTTCTTGAATTTGTCTTTACAGTAATACAACATGGATCATCTGCTGATAGCTTGTGTTCAGGTTGGTAAGTAGGTATTTGTTCATTTGTGTTGGAGACACAGGTTTCCGCACTAGGCTCCACTAAGGACACATTCCACCTGGTATAGTGCAACCAAATAAAATGAGTGTCTCAAGAGGAGAAACAATGGAGTGCAAGCATTAATCTGCTTTAATATAGCCCTATGTAAGGCTTATTTTATACCCATTGTCAGATATGCAGCAGAAACTTGGACAGTGAGTGTAAGAGAGACTAGGAAAGTGGAGGCCACGAGAATGAAGGTTTTGGGGATTAGGCCATCTATTATGAAGAGAAACAAGTTTAAAAATTAAGTTGCATGGCTAAGAGTTGGAGTATAGGAAATACATGAGATGGTAGAGGAAGCAAGACTGAGATGGTATGGGCATGTAATGAGAATGAAACAGAAAAGGTTTCTAAGGGGAATAGGGGCGATGGAAACATGGAGGGAAAATATTGCAAGTAAGACCAAGCAAGAGAAGAGAGCAGTTAACAGCAAATGGGAAGATGGAGGCATTCTACTAAACTGACGCAGCTACAGGCTGAAAACTGTTGATGATGAATACAAATTTAGTACACTCACTACCGATTGAAGGGTTCAAGGGGAAAATCACATTTCATACATCTTTCAAAACAATCGCTTGTATATCTCAAACCCCCAGAAAATAATTTTAATACTACAGAGACCGCTTTTAACCATAATCTAAAGTGAATTAGAAAGGTCTCATGATTGTCTCATAGACGGTAGCACTAATTATATACGAGTTAGAATTGAACTTGCCCACCTATTTCCCCTGTATCCTTAAATTATGATATTTCAAAAGAAAGAAGTAAGTAAAGGTTCTACTAATGTTCCCATAAATTACAAAAGTTTTTTTTTGTAAGGTGTGCACATACAACTTAAATTACACCCATTAATAAAATTTATAAGATAATTATTTTACTATGAAAGATTATCTTGTAAGTTAACACAAATGATGATAATGTGAAATGTATGTCGTGTTATTAATCTTTACTTGGAGAGAATTTTGTCCAACCCACCGTTAATGACAAAGTAATAAAGATTCATACTGATGTAGAATCAGATATTAAATTTTCAATAATATTTCTAGATTTGAGCTAGAAAATGATAATGAACTAGAAAATAATAATCATTTAAGAGGTAGGCCTATGATTAATAATATCGTGAACATAGTTTTGACACACCAATAATTATCTCCCTGTCATTAGCCACAGGGTGGAAGAAATCCGCAGAGTAAAAATCAGCAATGAGGTGATTAAACTTAGCTGAATCAGTGAAAGTTGTGTGAAAACTACTCAACTAATTGGATGATGTTGAAATGATCCAAATTCAAGACAAAATGTGTAAAATTGTAATGCAATGTGCATCTAATTATTCAAATTACAGTTCAAAATAAGATTACGACCAACACATATTTATTACAAATTTCCCGGGTTGATATCCCAGATGCGAAGTAAACTAGGGAGACAGGGGTTCATTGACTGAGTGCACTAGTTTTAGCATCATATTGTAATTTTCTTATCCTATCTTCAAATGGAGTCTACCGTTCTTACTTAACAAAGTTTATTCTGATTCCTTAGGTTGAATTTAACTTAGGTTGCTGGTAGCTAGTACTGGTACTCAAGAAAAACTAATAAAAAGTGGGTTTTAAAAAGGTGTGCAGTTCAATTTTAATAGAAAGAACCTTATAGAAAGTACACATTTTTTTGTGACCAGCATCGATTGTATTTTAGTATAGTGCTAGTGCTATTTTGAGTTACTGATAATACCTTTCAAAATTGATGGCTGCAGATTACATAAATTGATGTATTAATATGTGAAAGTAAATCTAGTAACGTTTTTAACTGTCATTAAGGTTAGTATTATGAAAATTTGATTCTAGCTAGCCAATTTCTGTTCGCTCACCTGGGTGGACAAAGCTCGGAATTATTTAAAGGTTTCAGTTGTTCAGAAAGTGGAAATCGAATAGCCAATTTTTCCCAAAGGTTTGCTAGCCAAGGATCGACAACAGCGTCAGGTCCAAGGTCATGTTGATCATCAGCCAAGCCAGTCTCAAGTAAATTCTCACCTCCTAATTGGCACAATCGCCGAGCCAACTTCTTTGCCGCAAAGTTAAACTTAGCATATGAAGAGTCGCCTAGACCAAGGACTCCAAATCTTGGATCGAAAAATAAACATAGCATGTTAGTTATTGTGATACCATCGTTTTGGCTAATGATCATGATCAACTTAACGTTCACTTACCGGTTCTCCTTTAGTTTTTAAACGGAAGCCATCATGATGCAGTTAACTTAACCTTCACTTGACTTGAGAGTTGTCCAGGGGAAAATTTTCAAGTTAAGTGAACGTGAGGTGAAGGTACATGTTCTAGCTAGCCATTCACATTGCGAGTGGTGTTAACCAGGCTATTTAGTACTTCTTTTGTTTGTTTATGGTATGCAGACAAATACTTTGGTACATGTTTTTCAACGTTTTGTTAACTCTAAAACGTCATAGCCTCTTGTTACACTTTATTTTGTCTATCAAGTAAGTTTCTAAGTACTAGTAGCCTAATCAGCCCTAAATTATTAGGTTTCAAGCGGTTCAAATACATTGGCTGTGGTGTGATCGAGTGTAAAGTTAGCTACATTACATAAATCCTGATCACACATTTGTTTCTTTGAGTTAAGTTTATGTTATGTTATGTAAACGTTAAGTTGAATGTGATCCTGGCTTAACAAGTTCAACATATATAGGTATAAAAAAATATAAAATATAGTAAAATGACTAGGATTCTTATTAACAAATGAAGTGTGGATAGCTAGCACAAATGTAGTGCAAAGAGCACTTTGGACCGTTTTCCAATAAGCTAACCGCTTTAAGAAAACGATTTTATTACTTGCATAAGTAAAAGTGTTTGTCATAAAACTTAAATATTGCCATTCTAGCATTATTATTCTATAATGTAAAAGTGTAATACTGTATTTATGAAGATTTTAGCACTAGGTAGGCCCAGAATCTGGTTTATCTGGTTGATCTCTATGGTCTTAGGGAAAGTGCTCGCTACACGACCCGATGTTCATGGGTTCAAACCCAGGCAGGGCCAACAGATTTTTCTTGATAAAAATCTGTAGTATAACTTCCCTCAAAGGGAAAGTAAAGCCGTTGGTCCGTGTCGATTATGGTGTGTTAAAGAACCCTGGAAAAGGTATGTGAAAATACCTTTACAAGAAAAATTTTAAGGTCCTTTCACTTTTGCTCATAGAAATTCCCATGTGCTGATATAATCAGTCAGTTCTAAAAGTCCACGTTAAATACCTCAAATAAATAAATAAAATTAAAATGGTTTATGTGGTAAAATAGTCTATACAATTTGTCAACTAGTCTGTTTTTTTTAGCACAGAGTATTATTACCCATTCGGGTTACAGTCAATTATGTATTAATTATGATAATGGGCTAGGTATGAGGAAGGTTGAATTTTAGAAGAAGTGTATCAGCATTTGCATGAAGAGAGTGGTAAACCATTTAGGAAAAACCACACTCAGTAAACCAGACCAGAATTGAACCAAGCTCTCCCTGTCATTAGCAGTCTAATCTATTGCAAAAACAGTGTCTTAGATCATGCGGCCGAAGCAGGTAACCGGCCTATTGATCAACATTACAAATTTATTAGTATTTCTAAAATTTTCTGCAATGGAGTAACCGCAATTTACACTAAGTATTTTCAAAATACATTCTAGGCCTTTCTATGTTTTACTAGGCTAAACAAATTCTATTTTTCAAACCTTAAATATTGCAAAGAATTTGTTGGAAGGTTTTTACGCAGTAGAAATTTCCAGAAGTGTTTCATATTATCTGGCTCTTCACCCTGACCAGTTGTTGAGCATACAAATATTACTAAAGGTTCATATATTAGTTGTGGAACTGGATAATCATCCATAGCTTGAAGAGGACCACGAAAATGATATCTGTAAGAAAATGAGTTAAATTACTTTTACTATACAAGATAGCAAACCACAATTTTGCACTTACATGTAGGCCTACAATATAGTATTCCTCGCAAAAAAAACAAAACATGAAATGATCACAGACACTTATTAATTCTGGAGCCATCCAGAGAATAACAAGTGTCACATGTCTAATTTTTTAAACTTTCTTGCTTGTCTAAATAATTGTGTTCGTACAGCTCAATTTTTATAGAAAGGGCCTTTTAGAAAATAGAGTAGAGTCTCGGAAACTTGATTTAATGTGAACTGAGATGGTGTCAAGTTAGTGAAATGTCGAGTTTTATGAATGAACTTGCATAAGATGCATGTTTAGTATGTCATGTTTACTATGCAAGAATGAATCACAGTACAGTATTGAATATTAAAAGTACAGTTGTACTGTACCGTAGTATTGTATAACACAGTAACAGTAATATACATACAGCACAATATATTATGTGTTAATATAATATAATGTAATATATAGAAATACAGTACAGTACTGTATGTATATAATGTTGTATTGATTCGAATAACACGTTACTGAATTGTAAAACTAACAAACACAGCACTTATAAAAACACCAATGCACGACTGTTAAACTCGATTTACACACACAAAAAATAACAAATGAGAGGTTATACAGTTGAACACCTTGGATTGTGATAACTGGCACTAACACAACTGTGTGCACGTGCGTATTGAGTTACACGGAATGTCGAGTTTCCGAGACTCTACTGTATGTATTTTTTCAACCAAATTCAAAAACATTTATAATTTATTGGTGTTAATATTAATATCTATAAAATGTGACAGTTGCTGATAATTTTAGCCTACCTGGCGTATTAATATATGAAGATAGATTTGTTAACTTTTCTGTCAAATAAAGCACTTCATATGAAAATTAGATTGTTGTTAAGGCCAACAATAATTCAGCTGATTTGTGATTTTGGTACAAAGCTAATGCTCAATACATTTGATATGTCATAGGAAGCCCTATCAAAGAGTATCCATACATTTACCGATTAATGTCAATAATATATAAATAAGTTAGATAGTGTGTTAGTGAATGTGCTAAAGCTTTTTTTAGTAAAAATGTCAATATTTTATGATTAATTTCATAAACAAAGTAATATGACATATTGATTAATATTTTATGTTCTTGCTATTTTAGCAAAATAACAAAAAATAACTAATTTAATGAATGACTAGGCCCCTAATTGATTGGCCATATTCTATCTCAAACTAAATTTATCGTTTTTATAAAGACTAAACAACAGTTTATAGTGAACAAATAATTATCCCTTTTTCATAGCAAAAACTTTGAAAATGAATATAACAATTGTTATTTTATCTTATTTAACACATCTTGAACTTAGGTCTACTTACTTAATAAAACTTAAAAGATCATTGCCTGAATTACAAAAGTATGCCACCTATTCTTATTTCGAGCTAGTTATATCCATTCAACCTTACTACACCCTATTCCTCTCTTGAGCTAGTTATATCCATTCAACCTTACTACACCCTATTCCTCTCTTGAGGTAGTTATATCCAGTCCACCTCACTACACCCTATCCATATTTTAATCTAGTTCTACCCATTCCACCTCACTACACCCTATCCATATTTTGAGCTAGTTATATCCAGTCCACCTCACTACACCCTATCCATATTTTAATCTAGTTCTACCCATTCCACCTTACTACACCCTATCCATATTTTAATCTAGTTCTACCCATTCCACCTCAATACACCCTATCCATATTTTAATCTAGTTCTACCCATTCCACCTTACTACACTCTACCTCTTTCGGGTCCATTCTAATGCTACCCTCCCATCTGTGTCTATGTCTTCTCAATGGTCTCTTCCCATTGGGTTGGCCAGTCAATACCCTGAACAAGGTTCTATAATCTCCCATTCACACTGCGTGTCCTGCCCACCATAATATAACTGAGACTTTATTATCATATCAATGTCTTGTAATGATTCCAGGATGTGCAACTCATTATTATGTAACCTCCTCCATTCTCAAGTGGCCTCATTCCTTTTTAAACCAATTATCTTTCTTGAAAATTATCATATTTTTGAGAATTCTAATCAGTAATTTTAGCGAATTTTATTAATGTCCAGGCCCTTATTATTATTATGATTCTTACGCTGCTAGTTTAACCTAACTTTCCCTGTTCTAATAGATTAACATTTTGATTAATATTAATAATATAAAATAAAATTTCAAATAATATTGATAAAATAAAAAATTATGCAAATATTGTTTAATTATTTGTAAACAAGGTCTATTGGCAAATGTAATGAGTTATATACCCTGTACTCATCACAAGATATTGTTAAGATACATAATCAAGTCTTGCAGATTACATTGAGCAGGATGTGCAGTGCGATTGAAAGTATCTAGAACTTTGGTCAGGGTGCCGACTAGCAAACCCAATGGGAAGAGCTACTAGACGCAATAGGATTAGAATGAGCTTGACTTAAAAGAGATAGGGTGTAATGAGGTAGACTGGATAGAATTAGCTCAATATAGGGATAGGGTGTAATGAAATAGACTGGATAGAATTAGCTCAAGATAGGGATAGGGTGTAATGAGGTAGACTGGATAGAATTAGCTCAAGATAGGGATAGGGTGTAATGAAGTAGACTGGATAGAATTAGCTAAAGATAGGGATAGGGTGTAATGAAGTAGACTGGATAGAATTAGCTAAAGATAGGGATAGGGTGTAATGAATTAGACTGGATAGAACTAGCTCAAGATAGGGATAGGGTGGAATGGATAGAGCTATAGCTCAAGATAAGAATAGGGTATAGGGGAAGATGGGGTAGATGTGGATAGTTTTTGTTAGTTTCACGATTCTGTAAACACTAATCTTTTTTTAAATGTAATGTTTATACCATAAGATAGCTTATACCTTTATTTATTAAGTTTGTTTACTTTGTTTTGCTGTGTACAAAAAAAAAAGTCAAAATATATATGCAATTTGTCCACATGTACCCCAATGTGGGTACATATGGGCATGTAGGGGGTAGATGTGGACATGGAATTGAGGAAGTGTATCTGAGGAGACTGGAAATAAAGAGATATATTGTATAGCAGTTACTATCTTTATTACTATCTTAGAATAATATTTTGTAAACCTAAATACTTTTTAACAACAAATTAAAATAGTGGTTTTGAAAAATTAAAAATATAAGCTAAGTTTTTTATCTACCTAATAATACAAAATAAATACATTAAATAAACATTTTAAATGATGTAACTTTCGAAATCTATGGGAAAATACAAAAGGGAAACAGCTCTTGAAGTAGCACCAACATAAGAGTGTTGTGGCAATTTGAAGATAGTATCTTTTAGTGCGGTGACACTTTCATATCTCTGGTCAAGGAAATAGAACTTGTTAAGTGTCATTCTTTTACCTTAAAATTTTAACTTGTTTTCACTTTTATTTAAAATTTCTTCAACATTAACAACGTAATGTTTCACAGATTTTTTTGTACAAATTTGACAAGTAAAACATCATTAATGTTGATGTTACTGCCAACTTTTTCGATGTCTTGTGAAACATTTATGTCAGTAAATGATTCAGTGTCAGTCGATATTCTTCAATGGAAATGTTCTTAACTACTAAGTAGATCTTTTCTTTTCCCCCCCCCCTTTCTTCTTAACTAGGTCTTTTGCAAATGCCCAATTTCCTTTGACCGTCTATTTTCTTTCTCTTTCTTTGCCAACTTCTTCAATCCTCTGCTTTTCTGGTGTGTCATTCGGTTAGTATTCTAGATTTGCCTTTTTTCCTTAATACTTTTCTTTCCGTTTTTTTTTTGTTTTGTTTTTGGAAATTTAGAATTTCAGCAGAAATAACTGATGACTGCCCTGGAGGAGATTTAATTGATGGATTTACAGGAAGTTTGATAATTATTGATGTTAATCCAAAATCAATAGTTTTTTATTTTATTTATTTAGCACGTCTTAATAACTGTTCAGGTAATACGCTTAAGTACTAATTATGCTAATGGATTAGGAATTGGGAAAGTTGAATTTAGATGAAGTGAACCCGCATTTGCGTAGAAAGAGAGTGGAAAACCATTAAGGAAAAATCACCCACCAGTTAACCTGACCGAGATTCGAACCTTTATATCCTGTCCTTGGCAGTCTAGCTAAACAGGACTAGCATGTTGGCCAACTATGCCAACGAGGCCTGTAAAACTAAACACGACTAGCGTGTTAGTCAATTACATCACTGAGGCGTGTAGCTCACTGAATATTTGATTAAGGTGAGTGAAAGGATGGCGTGGATGATTTTTTAAATAATTTTTTGTGTCTGAGATTCTTTTCTTTGGTTTACACAGAACAAAATAAAAATCTTCTTTGGGGTGAATATGCTTTGATTCATTGGTGAAATACCAGTTTTCTTACATCCAGACAAAATATTACTCCTAATGAATGATTCATTGAATGCCACCCCAGTTAAAGCTGCTATTTTATAAAGTGTTACCCTGTAAACAGTGTTTGTAAGACGCCAACTGTTAAAAAAAAACTGTGGTTGCAGACGATGTGTGCAGTGCGGTGGAAAGGGTTTAAAAAAAATATTCAAGCCTAGAAGAACACACTGGCCTTCACATGGGACTTAGCCAAATAAAAACAATAGAAAGCCATTATATATATAAACCTTAGGCCTAATCTTAAAAACAAAAAAAAAGCATATAGCGTTATGATGTAGATATGGACAGTGGCCACATCAACCCCCATAAAACTAACTGTCCACATGTATCCCATTGGCATGCAATTTCACTATATTGGTATTTTTGAATACCTGTATGGTTTGACTTGAAGGTTAAAATAATACATCAAAAGCAAGAGTAGGGCTATTAAATACCCTTTCTTTCTATTATAATAACAAAAACGTTAATAGAGCAGCTAAGGTAAATGAAAAACTAAGGCCTACTTTTTGTATTAAAATTTACTCCAAGTCCATAAACTTCAGTCTCAGACCTCCAATCGTTATCAAACTACAGCTAAGAATCAGTTATATGGTAGTTATTAGTTTATATAGGGATCAAGATCATAGTATAGATAGAAGGAGGGAAATTCAAACTGTCCACTTCCACCCCACCCCTCCTAGCGAGGTAGAATGGATAGAACTAGCTCAAGATATATGATAGAGTGTAGTGAGGTGGAATGGGTAGAACTATCTCAAGATAGAAATAGGGTGTAGTGAGATGGAATAGATAGAACTCAAGATAGGGATAGGGTGTAATGAAGTGGGATGGAGAGAACTACCTCAAGATAAGAATAGGGTGTAGTGAGGTGGAATAACTCGTCTCAGGAGATGGAATTGAGGTGACCTGGTGGTCCAGGGGTAAGGTGTCAGACTTCTGTTCTGGCGGCCGGGGTTCAATCCTCGCTCCCGGCACAGATGTATCTTATTACCAAACCCTTCCTTCACCTCTGACAAGACATCTTGTGAATGTGAGGAATGCCAGGCCTCCACCGTGGTTCGGATTCCACGTTAAACTGTAGGTCCTTCATTTCATCTCACAATCACCCTACCATTACACATTAGCGTAAGTGCGTATAACCCGAACGGGTAGTAAGACGCGGTGCTAATAATAATAATAAGAAGAAGAAGAGATGGAATTGAACCTTTATCCAACAGTTATAAGGTGTCTACACTCTTCAAAGAAATTCATTATCATTCTTCATGATTGTTGCATAGTATTTTAAAATTACATGGTAGAGCATTAAAAATTCCAAAATAAGGACTAACATAAAATATCAAGTGACATAACCTCACCGCTTTGCTTCTCTCCATATTCTTTCCGCGACTTCTTGAGCAAAGCCTGTTTGACTCCCAAATAGGACAATTAACCTGCGATCCTCCATAGCTATGTCACATATAAAGTATTGAAATACAGCCCTTTCTAGGAATTAGACAAATATTGTATCTCTGTACTGAATAGTTCAGTACCCTTAAAATAACTGAGATCATTCCATATATCCTTTATCTATGGATCATTCATGGTCGAAGCAAATAAAAACAACAAGATACATTGAACTCTATAATATAATTGGAAATATATCCAAGGTAGAATTTTAGAGCGGTCTTCAATACATCATTATGTAAGAGAGAGCGAAACTTTCGGGGCTCTCTTTCTCTCATACACACATTCAAGGCAATTTGGTATTTTGACATTGTTCCTTAATTTTTATGAATATATAAAATATATCAATGTATGTGATAGTTAAATTAAATAAATGGGTTAATAACAATTTTTAACAACATAACTAAACTTAAAACTCTTGACTTGTTCCTTTAAATAAATTTATGTAGGCTGATATTATTTGTGTCTCGAATGGTCTCAAATGATTTAGGAATACCAAATAAATCCTCAAGATGATCAAAAGCACACAGGCATACGGGCCCTGGATTTTGAAAGGAGGCTCGTTTTGGTATACCTTTTCCTTAAAAGGATCTTACTCCATACTAGTATTTTGGTAAGATAAAACACCTCCCTACTGTTCTATAAGAACATTTAGCCTGCTAAAATACTAAAATACTAAAATACATTAGTATTTTGGTATGAAATAAAGACATCCAGAACGGAATTACTACCAAGATCAGGGCTTAATAATATTTCCTACAAACTTATAAATGAGCATTTGAACTTAAGACTACTAAACTAATTTTTTTTGGTCAAACAAATGTTATCAAGTTGTTAGCTAACTTATTTCACTATAGTTAACGAAATTTCATTTTGACATTGTTTATTGATCTCTCTTTGAAACCAATATGTAAACTGATAACCGACTTTAAATAAAATTTAACTTTAGCATAATGTAAGCAATGTCGCGACCCTACTTCCCGGGGGATATATCTGTTAAGGTACCTAGATTGCGGAAGGGATAAGGTTGCAGGCAAGGCAGTTCCGTAGCTCAAAATAGTATGAAGGTTTGTGAATTATGGTTTAATTGTAGATACTAAAAGATGATACAAAAATGTGATGTTGGTTGTAAGATAAAGAGTAAGAAGCCTGGACACCCATGCTCGTGGAAGAACTGATAATACAGAGTTAAAACATTACAACTTATTCGTGGTCAAATGTGTATATTGAGTAACATTTTAAGCCTACATGTGAATAATTTATTTTATTTTTTATTTTATTTCTTTTAAAGATCTAGTACTTTTATAATGTGCAATACAGTAATTTTGTCATAATTAATAAATGCACAACTAATACAAAACACAATATTATCAAATGGGTTTTTATTTACAAAAAATATTTATGTTAATTTTCTGCTGTAAACTTAGAAATTATATTATATTGAACAGATACTACTGGGCATATAATTTGAGATATCAATAAAAAATGTACACAAAAATAGATGTTTTCAATCATAACTCATTGCAGTCTACGTTAACTCAAATGAAGAGCGCTTATCCCACGCTTTTTCGCTAACATCTCGGGGATAGGCCCACAGTACTGGTAACATAAGGTATTTGATATCGTCTTAAAACTGATCTGTGGTCATTGTCAATCACAGATCAAGTTAACACGACAATATCCTCCTAGCTTAATCTGTGAATGATGCTTTCATTAAACATAAACATTTTAAACTTCTATTTCGAATAATAAACAGAAGGGGAAAACAATATTTACTTTATTTTACACAATTCCTATTAAAATTGTTCATCATGGAAAATAATACGTACACGTATGCGTATATTCGTGATGCATTTCTTAAAATAGCAGAAGAAACACATTCAGAAGAAACTTTGGAGCACCTTAAGAACAAATACAAAAATAAAATAAATTCTCAAAGGACTTTAAGCGAAATAACTACAATGAGTGATTTGGTTTCAGTTTTGGAAAAAAGAGGTTGTTTAAAACCTGATGCACAAATGTTTACTGAATTTAATATTGAGGACAAAAACTTGTTTCATTTGATAAAAGAGTATCAACATTCTTTTAGAGAGACACCAAGAATATATAGAAATATCTATAAGAATAAGTTTTTGGAGCGTGCAACTAAAGAAACGCATTATAAACGAGAGCATTTTATTGACAAAGCTTATCCAGAGGAAATCCAGCCTTCCCAACCAATATACTTGGCCAAACCCTCACCATATAATCCTACAGCTCCTAGTCTTCATGAGAAACTTTCAGAAGAAATTGTGGACCTTATCTGTGATGATATTGGTATTAAATGGGCAGATCTAGCTCGCAAGCTATTCATTAAAGAAAGTGAAATCGATTCTATGTATGTTAAATACCCACATGATTTAAGTGAAAGAATGAGACAATGTTTGCTGATCTTTGAGTCACGAACATCCGATAAACTGTATGCTAAACTCTTGACAGCTTTGTCTAAAGCTCGAAGAAATGATTTACGAGATAGTGTGCAAGATATTTTGCATAAACAATAGACTAAATGAATATGCTTGCTAGGTTTATTGGTCTATCCTATTTGAGCACTAAGAATATTTTTTTACACAAAGTAACATTGTAATTTAGGTATAACATGTTTTTTATAAACATATGGCTAAAAATTATAATTCAACAAAAATGTTTTCTGTGGTAATTCAGAATTGAGAATACAGTAGACTCGCGACTAACCTAGGTAATTCTGATGATACTGAGCGTGTAGGATTTATAGCGGCATCATGCCAGGCACAGTGTTTGGCTGTTGTGTGTAATGGGTTCTCACGTTACTTCTCATGCATTTAACTACACTACTTACAATACTTTATAATAGTTATAATAATACAGTAGACTTCATTTATATATAAAAATTGAAATAGAAAACAATTATATAAAATATTTAAACCCACTTCGGTGGTTGCATGGTCTAATGTGCTACTCTCGTGTTGGTCTAAACTGCCGAAGATGGGAAGATTGAGGTTTGATTATGGTCGGGTGCACCGAGGGTGGTTTTCCTAAACAATTTTCCAATCTCCATCCATGAAAATGTTGGTGGATTTTCTTTAAATAAAAACCTTACTAATCCATAACTCATTAGTGTAATTAGTACATAGGTGTATAACCTGAATGGGTTGTAAGACGCAATGCTGAAAAGAATAAAAATATTTAACTTAAAATTCGACACTGTGGCAGAATGAGTGCCTCGGATAAGCGAAGCTTTGATAATCGTGAGTCTACTGCATTTTGTACTATGGTAACTTAGGTTTTAAATGGGTCTAATTGATAAAGGAGTATGCTAGTTAATCTATTCTATAGGCTACAACAAACACCATGGTAGTTGATAAATTAAATTATGGCTATTGTCTATCCCTGATAGGCCTGTTAAACAGAGATTGAATACATTTATAAAGTAGATATTTAGACATGTTTAAAAAAATACAAAACCAATAAAATTTATTGCCTAGATATAAATGGGATTTAGAATTAAATGAAACTAAATATTTAATACTGACAAATATTTATACAAGACCTATCTATATCAAACACATTAAACAATTACAGTAGGCAACAAGTTTATGGAAATGGCGTGATCTAACTTCCAATCTGTTGAGTCTTTAGAGCAGCATGATTTTTAAGATTTAAAATAAATCTTAGCTTATAAACAAAACTTGTAAGCTGTTTCTGCAATGTTTAGAACTTTTTGTCAGAAAGTTTGTGTTTGCTCTGAAGTTGAAGTGTAGGGGAGACTGGGGAGGTTTGACCCAAATTTTGCTTTTTATTTTATTTTATTTTTTATATTAACATTAAAGAGTTGTTGATGGTCTTAATTCGTTCTTTAGACTTTCAGGCATGTTTTCAAACCATAGTTTGACATATGTGACTAGTTTATTAATGTGTACTAAACAATATTTATAGTACTGAAAACAGGGTCAAACCTCCCTATGTGAGGGAGGTTTGACCCATGGTGTGGGAGGTTTGACCAGCTTATATTAAATGCAATGAAAGCAAGATACAATGTGGACAAAGATGACAGTTCAACAGTAAAGTATTTTTATAAACAGAAAACACATTCATTATAATAATATTACAGTATAGACACAATAACATGGCATTAATAAGCTACCATATGTACAAAACAAAGTAAACAAACTATTATTGTTCTTATAGGCCTAAATTAATAAATATGAAAACAACTTTAGGCTTAGAAAGCTTATAAATAATATATCAATCATTGGGCTTAGGCCTTAAATTTAATATAAAAAAAACTCAAAAATAATATGCGAAACTTCTGCATGGTCAATTAGCGCACAGGTTGGTATCTTGAAAAGTCAAAGTCAAAATTCACTTTCAGCGCAACTCTTTCTGTTCCGCCACTAGAGACTGGAGGGGGTAATTTTATTAAATCTTCTCTCAAAACATTTGAGGTATCTTCTTTTTCAGGATAAACAAATGAATACAGTCCTATACCTGGCTCAGATCGACGCAAAAATGTGACATAATAGTCATCGTTGCTCTCTTTTTTAACCACCCTTGAAACAAAGTAGCAAAAGCTACTTTTGGTTTTAAACTTCACCAAAGCAAAGTCTCCTTGATCAATGGTGTGAAGCATATCTTCATCATCAAAATTTAAATCATCACTGCTGGATTTTTCCCAAAAATCTTCCTCTTCCTGGCTTGATTCTGAACTCTCAACAAATATTTTTTTCTTAATTTGCCTTTTTGTAATTTGTGGTTTAGACACTTTATTACTTTTTGTCTTTCTTAATGCATGCTCACTTTCTATTTGAGTTTTTATAGGTGTATTTGTCAAAATACGTGATTTGGCAGGCCTTCGACCACCTCTTGACCTTATGGTCAAACCTCCCATAATAGCTCTTGGTCAAACCTCCCCAATGACACCAATTATATAAAATAAAAAAATCCCAAAGAAAATATTAACCTTTCTTTGAAGTCTTTATGTAGGTTTGTACATTAAGTTCTATAGATTCATCATGCTATTAAAGATAAAGTTCTATCTAATAATATATTTAGATATTACCTTAGAGAAGAAAATTAAAATACTTACTTTCTCATCATGAATTCACAAAAATTAACAAAGCTCCAAACTTTTAACTGTAGCAGCCCTGATATAAAGATGGCTTCTTTAACAAAGCTTTGAGTTTATTATCCACCTGGTATCAGCATGATACAGCTTAAAAAAGAGGGAAATTTGAATGTTGGTCAAACCTCCCTTATAGTCAAACCTCCCCAGTCTCCCCTAAGGAAGTGTTGTACAGGACATACTTTGTAAATATGATCATATATGCTGCAGAAATACAGACAGTGAATGTAAAAGAGACTAGGAAAATGGAGGCCATGGGAATGAAGTTTGTGAGGATCAAGTTAGCTGTCACAAGGAGAAACAAGATTAGGAATGAAGTTATCCGGGAGTACATGAGATAGTAGAGGAAGCATGGCTAAGATGGTATGGGCATGTAATGAGGATAGAAAAAGAGAGGATGCCAAATAAAATGTAGGAAATGAAGTAGGCTATGTAGGGAAAAGACTGCAAGGGAAGCCAAGAAAGAGATGGGAAGAGCAGCCAGGCCTAAGAGAAAGTGTTTAAGTGAGCGGAGAAGAACGGAAGAAATTAAAGGAGGAAGAGTGTTGGAAGAATAGAGGAAGATGGAGGCATTTTACTAAACTGACCCTACCACAGGCTAGAAACAGTTTATGATGACGAGTTTGTTTTTTGCCATAAACATTTGAGTAAAAATTAGTTTTCTTCATACCCAACCTAGATTTATTTAAATTCATCATATTCATCATTGATGGGTAAGCCAAGTTCAGCAGAACCA
Source organism: Timema shepardi (assembly GCA_902151425.1). Lineage (NCBI taxonomy): Eukaryota > Metazoa > Arthropoda > Insecta > Phasmatodea > Timematidae > Timema > Timema shepardi. The sequence goes on along the minus strand of CABFVX010001018.1, from coordinate 16,519 downwards.
GTTTGATGTGTTGTAGCCGTTGTAGTACTAGAAGATTTATATAAATAACTTCTAATTGCTAGAAATGTTATCAGGACTGTGGAGTGTGTACGCCAAGAGTTCGACTCCTATTTTTATACTGTTGATTTATTTATATTTAAATAAATTTGCCAGTAACCAAATTAGATATATTTGTCTTAAATAAGTGTAAAATGAAATATTAACCATTTATTGTTATAATATTTTAAGTTTTTATTTTTAAGTCAGAGTCTTTACATTTTTACAGACTCCAACCCCACCCAGAATTGCTTCCGAAACCACGACTCAAGACTTCACAGCCCCAAATGTTACTAGATATAATTTTATACATATTAATTCATATGATCTACAGCTATCAGTTTTGAAACACATTATCAATACTTATACAATAATAATTTAGGCATAGTAAAATATTATCATTGTTGACCTTTAAAACATGTTTGTATTTTTTTTTTTAATTTGTTCCATAATCTTACTGTCAAGTGCTTATTTTCTAGCAACTCATATATCACCATAAACATTAATCAAACCCCCTCTGAATCTTAATACACCAATGCATTTCCACGATGAATGAGGAAAAGCTTATCAGATGTTACATTTTTAGTAATTAAAAAGTTTCTCAGTATGATTACTATTTGTTTTATTTCAACCTTCACAATCTGAATATGCAGTTATTTACACACAATATATTGAAATAATAATAAAAAAATTAATATTAGTGCCGCGTCTTACTAAGCGTTCGGTTTATACACTTAAGTACTATTTACGCTAATGGGCTAGGAATTGAGAAGGTTGAATTTAGAAGTGAACCCACATTTGTGTGGAGGGAGATTTGAAAAACCAGCCCCAGTTCACCTGACCGAGATTCGAACCTCGAGCTCCCCATCATCAGCAAGCAGGCTAAACAACTATGCCACCGAGGCGGGTATGAAATAATTGAAAAATTTGCTGCCATTCACATTCATTTAAATGCAGTCAATAAAATAACACCTATATACAGGGATCAAACTCTGAACCTTTTACTGTGCCAACGCAGCTGCTGCTCATGCGCCATTTTCAACTCCAATTTAAGGCAATTAACACTTACATGTCGACCTTGTAGGTTTTGGAGTAAAGTTCTCGCCTCAGGAGCTGATGTTCACAGGTTCAAACCCAGCCAGAGTTAAGTGATAACAATCTAACACTTAACTTCTTTCGAAGAGGAAGTAAAGCCATTGGGCCCATACCAATTGTGGCATGTAAAATAACCCTTGAAGGTTTCTGAAAATACCTTTCGCTCTTGTTCATAGAGATTCTCATGTGATGATATTATCAGTCAGTTCAGAAAGTGTACATTAAGTATCTAAGATTAAAAAAACAACCAAATGACAGCATAACTGCCTAGCCAGTATCACTGGTTGCCGTGTTCCGGATAGCTCTAAGTAGCTGACAATTTCACCCTACACAGACCTTGATTTAAACTATTATTGTGACTCACAGCCTAAGACAAACCTGGATAACTCGGCATTAAAGCACTCGCATGCCAAGACAAGGGTTCTGGGTTTGTTTCACGTGTCTGGGTATAATTTTTCAACTATATTTAAACAATGGTTTTTTCGTTTTATATAATGAAGGAAATTTTTTGAAATAGCATAACATTTACACATTATATTATACATACTCAACCGTTCTAAGCATTCAGCATACTAAAATGTATGTGCCATGTACGTTCAAGAAACCAGCTATAGTGGAAAGGTTGTGAGACAAAGAATAAAAGAATGCAGATCACCGAGGATCTTTATTTGACCTATTCTCAAATATACCAAGCTCAAGTATCCAGACCTAGCTATATCTTAACATTAATAAAGATGAGCATTTGACAAATTACGTTGAAGGAGTTAGGGTATTGCTTAATATTAATGCAAAACAAATAACATGGAATTAACAGAGGCCTCAAGGCCGATTTATTCTCAGACAATAGAATAAGTCTTATAAAGGAAAACAATATAATCTTTAGAGATAGTGGACAATGCGCAAATTAGAAAGAGAGCATGGATACAACCTAACCCCTACCCATAAGAGCTAAGATGTTCAAAAGATAACTCTAAATAAATTATATTAAGCTTGCTTGGAAGTCTAAACATTATATATATCATAATAAAACATACTTTTATAACATAACTTGTTGAGTTTTACTCGTGTCTAGCGCTACACCTAATGTTAATCAAAAACATGATTATTCTCTAAGTACTTTCTACCCTATCAGCTCTGTTAACAATAAACTCCTAACATTATAAAAAATATATAATGTATTCCCCAATAACATAAGATATAAAAAATTATGATACAAAAACAATAGTAACACATCAACTTACTTCAACAATATACACAGAGAAACAGAACTAAAGTGCACGATAGTGCTAAAAGGTTAAGTAGAATAAGATTGACTCGAGAATAAATCATCCGAACATGGATCCAAAAGGTTTAAAACCATAATATGTCAGTACCCAAAACAAATACTAATAGAAATTAAATTTAGTAAAAATAAAATAAATATAGCCAAAAATGACCATATTTAACCCCTACATTATTTTGACTAAATTTAAACAATGCCTAGTTAGTTCTCAATCAGGGTGTCCAACTAAACTATATTTTTAAATTCCCTGACTTTTCCAGGTTTTCCAGAGCCAATTTACTTTTTCCCAGACCACTATTTATTGATATTAAGTATATTACAAAAATATTTTTTTAAGATCACAGATTAAATAGTGTTTTTTTTCCTAGATACATATACATTCTGAAATTGTGTCACTCAATAAAGGGATTAAACGATTTCTGCCTCCGGGGAAATGGACTATTTTAAGTTAAAAATAGATTTAAGTAAAATTGTATTGAGTCATTAAAAGAACACCTAAAGCAAGAACGATTTAAAATGGTTGTGGGACAGTCATTATTAGTTCCTTCTACTTAAACTGTAGGCCTAATCAAATTTTGTACATATGAATACCCATGACTCAACTTTTGATAAAGACAAGTGTAAAAAGACAAAACTTACTTGACCTTGAAAAGTGATATTAGTCTGCTCAACATAGACAATGGTGTGAAAGTGATTCCAGCTGGTTATTAACTGGAAGAAAAGCGTTATTTTGACTATTGTGAATCAAAATATTTGGCTTTTTATTGATAAAATGTAAAATTTCCAGAAATTTAATAAAATTCCCTGACTTTTCGCTGACCAATGAAATTCCCTAACAATTCCCTGATTTCCAGGTATTCCAGCTGGACAACCTGTCAATAAAAAACATATAAAAAATTCTATAAAATAACAATCACTTACATGTTGGCAAGTCCCTAATTCCCATTAGCATCAAAAGTAAAGTTCCATTCTGGGTACTAGCTTGAAAAGAACATTTTATTTGTAATATTTAAATATTTAGAGAACAGTTGATTTGTCTTATTTTCCTCTGAGTCAGCGGCCTAATCGTCAGGAAGGGGAAACAAAAAAGCTTTGAGCACATTCTTAACAGTTTGAATTTGCCAAGTTCCCATTGGTGCAAATTCAAACAAAGTGAAGAAGGGTAGGAAGGTAATGACGAGAAAATAGCGGTCCAACCGAGGTATTAAATTAACTTAACAAGCTTATATTAGAGTTTAAACTGCAGGGAAATTTGGTAGGGAGATATTATATTCACATCAAGTCAGAAATGTACCTCTCACCGACGCCTGCCCACAAAGTCGTGAGGATGACCATGAGGGGAGAGGGAGACTCACATAATAGCGCTTTTGGCTCCTTTTCCCAAGTTTTAGTGCCTGTGCAGTGCCTTGAACTCGGGGATACCGTACAAGTGAACAGGGGTCACACGCCACTCTGTGACTTCATTCTTGTTTCCTAGCTGAACTCGAACGATGAGCAGTGTTGTGTGTTGATGTGCGTGGAGTGTCCATCCATACAAGATGCTGACTTCCCGGTAAAATGGGGTAAGTGTGTATACACTCTCTTAAGGAGGTGGAGGTATAATGATAATGATGTATGAATATATGAAAGTTGATCTAGTAACTTTTCTAGATCTAAGATAAGGAAGGCACTTTCTATAAAATTAGTTATATATAGTTTTAAGTCAATATACAATGCATACATAACAACCAGTACTTCAAAAGCTCCAAAGAAAATGTTGGTTTAAAAGTGAAGAGGCGTTGACTTATTAAAGTTGTGCATACCTCTATTTAATAAAATTATTGGGCTGCAGAACATCTAATAAGGTTTCTTTTTCTATATACATGTCAAGACAAAAATAAGTATGAAATTTTAATTATCTAAAATATGTCAACATTTCATGATCAAATTAGAGTTTTGATAACATTTTGGTTAAATTGTTTATATTCTATTTATGAAGTAAGGCATCATACTTTGACATTGCTTCATCAATGTCAACATAGCATCCAACAAGGTGTCTGAAATAAAATAATAACATATTACAAAGTGTTCAAAACATATTGTATCACCACTAAAAGTTAAATTTAAATTTAATTTGTATTTTATTTTTGGCTTTCCCAGTCTATAAAGAACCACAATAATATTATGACTATTTATAACATCTATTACCTATTTTGTATCTTTGATGCACGGACCTTGTTTTATTTTATTTCATTGGTACATTTTTTAAATTTTAATGGCAGGCCTATTTATTGTCAAAATTAACACGTTCATTATATTTTTCACAAATTTGATACACAAAATTAATGTTAAGAAGAATGTAAATATTTCTACCTTGACACACTTGTGGGATTAAAATTAGTTCTCCCATGAAGCACCCGTCTGTTGTTGAAAGCCACCAAGTCACCCGGCAACATATGGAATTTCAGTTCTGAAGACTCCTGGCGCATTTTCTCTGAGAACAACTGAGCCAATCTCACATTATACCTTAGAGCACCTTCACATCTTGAGAATAAATACTACCAACATTTGTAAAACAGTATCACAGTTTTTAGCCTCAAAATAGGGACATATAAAAAAACATAATTGGAAAATGACTTAATATGTTAGTATGGAATAGTCTCTTATATTTATCAACAAAAGTTAATTCAGATAATTTTCAATCTGATTTTACATTTTAATTGGTCAATCAAGATTATATCAACTTAAGACACCGTAAAAAAAAACTTTTTTAAGCTTAGGCCTACCTTGTATGCATGGTAGAAAGGAAGCACAATGTGCGATGGTACTTGCAAAGGACCCATGGTGCGATTGTTATAATGGATCTCCGACACATCACCATCGTGATTCACACAAATCACTGGCCAAAGCTGAGAGTAGCGTTTCTAAACAAAGTCATAGCTCACTGTCAGCCAATGAACAATTCTGATGGGGGTATGTAATTTCATTCACTATAGCAGGATTGTAAACAAAGGAACAGCTGTATATAGAATTAGTAAACAGTGTAAAGAGGAAACTGTAGGCCTCAAAGTTCACAATTAAATAGACAACAAAACAAATAATAATGAAATTTCAGGGTACATCAGTTCCCTTGTTCAGTAGAAGGCAGTAAAACACAAGTTTACTGGACTATGGCAGCTTGGCTAGAGGTTGATCATGGTCACCTAGATAAAGCTGTTGCTTGTTTTATTTTATTTTTTGCTTGGATTCAGTATTTACCTTTATAAACCTGTGTCTTGACTCTTGGTAAATGGATAGAATTATATATTTAATTATTGAATTATTAAATCAAATTATCAGTTATCGTTTATATATAAATGACAGAATGGTGTGAGTAGACCTGCTTGGAAGAAAAGAAGAGATGACTACCTAAGGTTGGGACTGGGGAGGGGAGAAAGGGTCGGATTTGGTAATATATTATATAGTGTTAAGTTCCCACCCACAAAGCTGGAAACCATTGCATCTGCATTAAGTGTTTGGACTTTAAGTGCTCCTGGTTTGTCAGGGTGGTTGTGATTGGTATCAAAATGGTGTACATTCATTGGTTGTCCGAGTGTTCCTGTAGTGAGGCCAATGTATTCAGCAATGCAGTAGTTGCGTATTAACTGGTGTATGAGATTTTCTGTGAAGCAGTCATAGTGGATGACAAATGTGTGAGTTTGCTGTTGAATGAGGTGGAAGGTTGGTAGATTTTGCAGGTACTGCTTCTTGGTTTGTTGCAAGGGTAGGAACCTTTGGCCTGATTGAAGATTTGGTATGAGCGGTGAGTTTAGGAGAATGTAGCCTGTGTTCAGTACGTCACCAGAAGGTTGTTTCTTGATAGGTTCTCGATTGAATAAGGATTTGACTGTCACCTAAGTGTTCTTGGTAATATCGAGCTGTGAAAGCCCTGAAGAGTTGTTGACATTGTTTGTTAAGGTCTTCTTCTTCAAACATTCATATATGTTTAGCTCTGGTCTTGTGTTTTTAATTGTGAGCTTTAAGGCCTACAAATTTCTGGTGTGTAGGCCATGTCCTTCTAACCTCTTTTCAATGTTTAATATTTTAGCGAGATTCTGATATGAAGAACCTTATCGGCACTGGGAGTGCAAGAAGGATCCTATCTGAACCACACTTGTCCACTTACCCCCTTGTTTTTAATTTGAAATCGAATGGGAGTTGAAGTGAGGATCTGATACGCTGCTGGTTCATTTTCCTCCAACCATTTGGCAACACGAAACCCATCCACAAAGAAAGACATGCCTCCAGGATCAGAACCCAGAACCTTAGGATCAGTTGCCTACAAAATTAAAAAATGTAGGTGTAAAAAGTATAAATACAATAATGACTTATTTTTCTTTCACATTTCTATATGAATATAATATTTTTTAAAGTTTCACTAAAACATAAGATGTATAGTTAAATTGTAGAGTAAACAATATTAAAACCAATATGTCGTGCTTTATAACTTATTAGTTATCACCCATCAGAGAGCGAAAGACCTATTATTGATTCTAATATAATATTTTATTCACAGAGAAGCAAATATCTGTAATCTCTAAGCAAGATCTTGACCAAATAAAGTAGCATGCACACCAAATGACGATCAAGCCCTTTTAACGCAATAAGTATCTTGAAAGCTACAAGAGGTAATAAGCAAACATAGCATCAGCCTCCAATAGGGGCTGTTGCAATATTGAACCATTATAGTGGATAGAATTCAGTTTAACTAACAGCTATGCCTGGCAAATTATATAAATTATCAGTCAAATAAATAACATAATTTAGAAGAAACTGTACATGACGGCGAGATAACCTTGAGGCAGTGAAGTAGTTGCATTCCTGGACTTTTCTCTCGGTAGTTCATGTCTGTGTGGTGGTGAAGATGAAGTCCGCTGAATGCCGGATGAGCCGTCGGATCTGCCTCATGAACTACATCGAACGTCATGCCATATTGAGTCTCCTTTACGTATGCAAAGTGGTTCACTACTTTTACAAGACTACCCTGGCAACCAATTCAACCACAATCATTTTAAGAAAAGCAACACTACAAACTCTGACAAATTATATTGTAGTTATTGACAATATATGGCTGCATCTGGATTTGGTGGTCAAAGTTCCAGGCTAGAACGCCACAGATCCCAGGTTCGATCCCCAGTGCTTCCAAATTTTTTCTGTGAAGCAGCGAGTATTGGATGGGGTGAAACTCTGCCTTGTGAGGGCAAATGAGGAGTTAGTTGAATAAATAAGTTTGGTCTAAAAAGTAGAAATTAATGGACAGAGGGTTCGTTGTGCCGACCACACGACACCCTCTTTCCACAAATGTTGGGATTATTATCACTAACAGCAACGGCTGCTCTGTCAGAACAGCTCAATTTCCTGATTAAAATATCTCCTACTAACCTTTTCTGGAGGAACACCCCTCATAACAGCAATCCCATACTTGTAGAACATCTCCAACCATGCTTTCAATCCTTCATCACTCTCCATCACTTCATTGTAAGATATCTCTGGAAAGTTCTTCCAAATCTCGGTTCTGTCCCACAGAACTATCTGAGGCTGGTCTGGATGATTTTCGGTCGAGTCCGAGTCAAATGTCTCGTGCATAAAACTTTGTCCATAGCGATATAACCTAGCAATATCAGGAATCAAAGTTTAATGGTGAATTGTTTGGTTTAATTATTTGAAACATTTTAATTTTATAATACTTTATGTTAGTTCAATATTTTTTAACTGTTCATTTAATTTAGTATGAGATGTTAATGAAATATTAAAATAGGTTTACTTGTGTGGAAAATAAAGAAACTAGACCCTATGATGTTTATGGGGTACTCAATTAATTTGAAAAAAATAATTCACTTAAGATATAAAGAGATATTTTTTCAAAGGAGCTTAAGATTTTACAAATACATGAATTTTAAGCTTAGTTCACATCCTGGCAACTCCAAAAGTCGATGCATACCAACTAGAATCAAAGTTGGAAATGTGGTCATTTCCATTTTCCAGCCATCGTATGACCAGATTCCCTTGATCGGTCACATTAAGAGACTTTGGCTTTGCACCAACATCCAATGAGGGTGTATCTAAAAGTTTCTGTCGAGTCTCTTCGTGTACACAAAGTGAACACTTGCAGTTATCTCGCAACTGAAATAAAGAACTTGCTCAATAGGCACGGGAACCAGAGCTTCTCAAACTTTTTTAAATTGTCTAGTAAAACCTTTAGTAAGATCTATTTTTAAGAGTATGTCGCTCAATTGAGTACGTGTTTAAATAACACGTTAGTGTGATTGTTTGAGAAACACGGTTTAAAGACAAGTTTGTCTACAAAATTGTTTTTCTTGCTGGGGAAAATAACATATATTGGGCCTTAAGTAGCCTAAATAATGTGTAATTTATTTACCAATTTGGGAAGAAACTTCGAACTTAAATTAGTACAAAGATTGTGTTACAAAAAATAATATATATAAATTGCAGTAAAAAAATGGCATCTAAAATATATTATGGGGAGAAAAACCATGAGCAAATACTAATGATTGTATGTGTTGCCACCTACTTGATATAGTAGGCCCTACCTTGTGAAATTTTTGTAATAAAATTAGATAAACATGATTACATACCCAAATAGTCTTGAAATCTGCAGTAATATGGTTGTCGAATAAAACTTTGATGGTTTGGTGAGTTGAGGGAAAAGCTGCCGTCACCACAGGGTCATAAAGATTTGGTTTGAAACTGGCTGCCATACTCTTACCTGATCAGGGAACAAATTATCAAATGTGTTTTCAATGATAATATATATTTTGCCTTTTTCAATCACGTTAAAACTAAACCAACTTCCCAATTTTTGCACTTTCGCCCCTTTTTTTGTCTTTGAGACCATCGCGGCTCCCCTGCAATCATTCATATGTTCCAGTTTTCAAATTATTATTTTTACTAGCTCTTATTACCTTTCCGGATTATCCGTATTTAATTACACTTGTGAATAGGTATGGTTCAGAGGAAATGTACCTTTATTTGCTTGTATGGAGTAGGGAGAAACCGTTTAGGAAAAGTCAACCTCAGTAACCCCAGTCGAAATTTGAATCCTGTCATAACCAACAAACCACATAAGAACGACATTAATCCCAGGTGCTTTATTTAATTATTATAAAATGCTTATATTAATGATGATACGAATGTTACTAAAATGTCTCAAAAAAAATCAACAAGCCCAGTGGATATTTTGGAAGTTATTCTAGCAGTGCCACTCACCTGGACACGAAACTGCTACAGTAAACTAAGTCAGCAAGCTATTGTCATGCTTTGATAACCAAAAGGAATCTAAACAGTAAATCAACTGTTTTTATCATTCTACACACTTGAATTTCGCACCATTCAATTGTCATTATAGTCTCTTTAAAAAGTAAACATAAAGTTAAAGCCACAATAAGCATCAAATCCCTGCCGTAAACATGCCACAGCCCCCCGGTTGGAAACCACTGAACTAAACTCTAATAACTATGCACATGTAGGATGCGTTGAACTACTTTGCTTAAAACATAAAAGGTTCAAATCAGAGGTTTAGTTTGCTGTTGTTAGCAAGTCTGCAAAACTAACTTTTATCAGGGAAGCCAAATATAAATTATAATTGGCTACTTTCAAGTGGTAAAAATATAAAAACAATCAATTCTTACAGCTAAGGTCGCATAAAGAGGATACCTAAAACTAAAATTAAAATTGTAAAACATCCACTCACGTCTAACCACGGTGTTGAAGCCATGTTGGGATTTTGATGCCTGTCCAATAAGCTTCAGTATATTTAACAAACTGCGTATGCCTGCCATCTTTAATTCAAAACAGCCAATGTTTTATATCTGTAACAACAAATAATCATATATATCTATACAGCAGCTAATGTGGTTGAATGGTCTAAGGTGTAACTTTCACAATAGATTGAATTGCCGATGATGGGAAGATTGGGGTTCAAATCCCGATCTTGTGTAATGAGGGTGATTTCTCCACTCTCCTTTCATGAAAATGTGAAGACACTTCCTTTATATTCAACTTTCCTCTTTCATAATACATTAGCATAATTAGTTCATATGTGTAGCCTATAACCCGAACATATAATGAGACATGATGACATTTTTTTTTTACTCTTTAAATAAATGTATTATACATAACAAGACCACATAGACCAGCAGTAGCTGTTGAATTAAAGAGTTATCGGCAACCCTAAAAACAATTAGATTGTTTGATTTTCCTCAAGGAAGCTGAACACTAACAACGAATGCTATCACACAGTGAAACTCTAATTAACTGCCCATCAAAAAACAATCACACACTGTTGAATGACAAACATCAAAGTTCACCAATTAACAAACATGATACAAGCTAATAAACTGGCCACAAATAATAAAGTTTCAAAGGTCACAACAAGTCTGAAACAATTTTTTTTTCACCCTATTTAACTCAAGGTTAAATTATTGCATCATTTTTTTAATAGCTAAATGAAATAGACCTACATCATTATTAATCCAGAGAGATGAAAACACAATGTCAGCTCAAACACAGAATTAAAAGGATTAAGATTCTTTCCCACACATGTGGCCACATATTATAGAAAAAGTGAAAACAAATCTGGCCAGGCACACATTCACATGCATAGCAGCAAATAGGGAAATGAGACTCACTTTCATTCACACATGTTAAATGTGTTTTAAAGATATTAAATAAGTACCTACACAGAGATAATACTCTTGCTTAATAAATTTCCTTGTGAAATAAAAGGTGGAGGCAAACCCTAAAGAATTCCAAGTCTTTCTTCAATACCTTGAATGAAAATTGTGTATTTAAAAGTTAATTTCATTTAGACTTGGTCAGAATACTTCAAATAACATTAGTAGGTATAATCACAATGATATGTCTCCGAGATATTTGAATAATTAAGGCCCGGGACTAAGTTATTTTGTCCAAATCATCACCAAGGATGCTAATGTACATGACTATACATGTCCTTGCGATCAAGGATGGAAACAATGGTACCCTTAGTATAATGTTTAACTGAGGCTTCGCCTTGTTTCTCCATCACAGTGAAGGTTATATTATGTCATCAAATTAATTGACGTATTTAAAGAAAACTTTTGACCATGAACATAAATTTATTTTATAACATCTTCAAACCTATAAAAATATAATTTAAACTAATTGTTGTGCAAAAGCATTATTTTATTGGAACTGTTATTTAAAAAAAAAAGATAGTGTGTTCAAACTTGGGTTATTAATTATTTGTTAACCGCCTCGGTGGCATAGTTGGCTAATGCGCTATTCGTGTTGAGCTAGACTGCTGAGGACAGGGAGATCGAGGTTTGAATCTCACTCGAGTGAACTGGGGCTGGTTTTTCCTAAATAGTTTTCCACTCTCCCTCCACGCAAATGCGGATTCACTTCCTATAAATTAAAAATTCCTAATTAATTAGCGTAATTATTACTTAAGCGTATAACCCAAACGGGTATTAAGAGGCGGTGCTAAAAAAAAACCTATTTGTTCACCACGTCATATTAGCCATTTGGGTTACACATATTTGTACTAACAATTCTAACGTGTAAAGGGCAACTCTTCATAATTGATCATATCAATTAAGAGTTTCAAAATTTCACCACATCAAAGCCTAGTGTTTTTTTTACTAGTGCCACCAACTTCTAAACTTCTAAACACTGTGCTTATAATTAATTGATTACCGGTATATTACTTGTTACATCAACTAATGATTATTTTTTTATCCAAGCTTAGTTATTAGCTCATTTAATTTCATATCACTGAATTTATTTTAAATCGAGTCATGGACGTAGGGAGAATTTAATTTTGGGGAGAGCTTAAAATTCAATCTTTGGACATGATTATATTAAAATTTATTAACTGTATTACAACACCACGTTTCACTTACGGTTTTGGCCAATGAGATATAGTCTAAAATGATAGGAATGAGAAATGTTTAATTAGAGCAAGAGTACACGCATTTGCGTGGAGGAAGAGTGGAAAACCAACAAGAGTAAAAATCTCGTCATCGATAATCCAGTCTACTGCGAGAGTAGTAGCTTAGACCATGCGACCACCTAGAATGGTTCATAAATATTTAATACACTGTAACGTTATTTGCTACCATACATGTATTTCCTTATATTTTGGTTGAATTAAAAGATGTGTTTTAAAGTTTGTCTGCACTCAGAAGCTCAACGCGCTGTTGTCGGCGTGACAAAATAATATTATTTATATCACTTCACAATAAAACGTAAGGAAGATCGTTTAACACTGCTTAAAATAATTTACATGATGAATTTTGAGCTAAGAAAGAACATTTACCTTTTTATTAAACATATTTATGCATGAATATTGTTGTATCATCTTTGATTAGTTTCAATTTCGGTCACGCGTGCGCAGGACTGTCAAACAAGTGAGTGGCGTGACTCATAATTATAAAAGAAATGAAATTTATGAAATTCTTTCAAACTAGTGCACATTTCAATTTTGACAAATGGAAATAAAGATTTTAATTATTTTAAGAAAGATTGTTTATATTCATTGACATATATTGTCAATCTTTAGATTAAAATGGCATTTTATTTTATAATTATCCATGGTCTATAGCCAAAATTTTATCTTTTGTTTTAATGAATAAGTGTTCTCTTTGGACTTGGAGAAAAATAGAACATTTAAAAAAAAAAAATTCAGCAGGGTAAGCACAGATCTTTATGACGCTTCACCACTATGAAAAGTCACCCGTAATATAGTAGCCCCATGGCTACTTTGGTGCTGACTGACAGCTCACAACTGACTTATGTAGAACTTTCGGAAAAGACTAAATATATTCAGACTTTTTATCTATTCCAAAGTATTAATTAGTATTTCATCTATGTCAAAATGTTAATTTTATTGATTTTTTTTCTTTCCTCAACAACATTACTTTTTTTTGTCTTACTCAAAACTCTAATTTTATATATGTTTAGCCTATATTATTTTTAACTTACTCTGGTATTATATATTTTAAACTCCCAATTCTAACCACATTCAAAGATTATTATTTTAATTGAGTAATTTTGTTTAAGAATACATGTATTACAATTTATTTTATTTTGTCAGAATATAATTATATTTACTTGGAATTCCATAGGTAGGGTTGGGCTGTGGTAGCAAGGAAACAATAGGAATAATAATAATAACTACCCACAAGTTTAAATTACTGATTCTTTTATTATTTTTATTGTAATTTGAATTAGTACAGTTCATTCAGTGATCCATTTTTATTGCAATTGTTCGTGTTCTATTTTGAGTATTTTCCTTCAACTCTTGTAGAGATTTACAGCAGACCATTTTTGTAGGTAAGGTAGTATCATTATTACTAACATTGCATCATACAGAAAACGTTCACGAGCACACCCAGTGTTTTCGAGTGTTAATAGTTGTCGTGCCACTGTCAGAGTTAGTTGAGCAAAAAGTATTTTTTATTAGTTTAATTTTATCGTCTTCTAGTTTACAGGAGTGGTGTGCAATATTTATAATTTTAATCATCTCCACGTTACATTTTGTTGTGTAATATATATGTAAAATACTTAAATTTGTTATTAGAATAAAATATGTGAAATATGGGTATATCGATTAAAACTAATTCCAGAAGTGGGGAAAGGGTAGCATGGCTTCTGAATGTCAAAATTTTTCCCAACAAACAATTTTAAAATTAAAATGTCTGTTTCGAACTCACTAAAACAGACTTTTCAGCACTATAATTTTGTTTCAACCACATATTTATATTAGCTCAATGTAGACGCATTTATTATAATTACGTTAATAGGGTAGTAATGATGAACTTAGTGAGTAAGGATGACAAAATGTAGATGAAATATAACTATTACCCAAATTAACTTAAAGGAAGTGTGGAAAATCAGCCATACACTCAGCCAGGATTCTAAGACTAGCCTCAAAGTCACCGACAAACCAGGGGTTAAAAGCACCTCATTTTATAATTGTCTTATTTAGAATATTTAGCTTTCAGGGTTTCTGTAAAATTCTTTAAAACGCATTTTTAAAAACCGTGTCGGAATCATTTAATACTGAGGAAACTATTATTTAAATTTAATCATTTTAAAATACCTAAACCTATATTACAGCTTCAAAAAGAACCGCTATATCTTCGTCATGAACTCCAAGGATTTGTGTGCATATACAGTAGCCCCTTGCCTTCTTTGGTGCTGACTGACAGCTTTGGAAAGTTACCAGACCAAGATATGTATCCCTACGCCAAACCATATGATCTGCGAAAAGATGTGTTTAGCAGCTGTCCCTTCTGACGGCAAAAATTTAGGTATATACCTAAATGTTGACAGTCAGAAGTCAGCTGTCAGCTGTCAGTCAGCACCAAAGAAGCCGTGGGGCTACTGTACTTTAGTTCACTACAGTTTAATTGCCATACAAATTAGATTATTTAAATTCAAACAAGTCAAAAGCATTACAAATGGCTTGATGAGAACATATACTAAACATTCCATTGTTTATTGATGGGAATTATATCTGTTACTTTAGACATTGTTGTCCCAGCTGGGGCGTTAGGTGTGAAGCACCTTGGTTCGACCTGCAATCATGCCAAGTCTGGTTGTGTCTATATTATAAAAGGGTGTAATTCGTTAAAGTAAAACAAACACATATTCTACAACGAAGGTGCTTCTGCCTCAGCACAACGGCAATTAAATTGGAAGCAATGATTGTTTTAAGGTTACGCAACAATATATTACACCACTCTATACTTGCGGCTACTGGAATTTAACCTAATAAGCATATACAAGAATAATAGTTTAAAATACATAATTCTATAAAGTCCTAGTTTAAAGAGTTACAACGTTGGTAGTTAAACGGGCTAGCTAGCATGAGTTAACCCCATATTGAATGACTATATACAAAGGCTAAGTTCCTATAAGAGGAACAATAAGTTTACAAATAGATAATGGCGAGCTACCAGTAATCTAGGCTGTATGGATATTATGGCCGGTGTTGAACTTCCTCTAGAAAGTGTCCACAGTCAGCTTAAGCAAACTTTTCTCAAGTTTGGGCGTTTCCAGCAACACGATTACACAGTGAGATTATATCTGCCACACATTATTAGAATTTGATTATTTCTTAGATTTATAGTGATAATCATATATAAGGTATTTTGAGTGTAAGCCTTGGCGGGTAGTTAGCATGTTACAGTATGATTAATTAAAATAATCATAACTTTAATTATATTTAATTAGCATTTAGTTATAATAAATATAATTTAATTCTAATTTCAATTGATATTAATTATGCAATTAGTAATAGTTTTATATAGATTTTCTAAAAACTGGACATTTATGTGTGATATAGTTATTATATCATACCTAATTAATAAATCAAAAATCAATACAAAAAAACAATCTTTTAAAATGTAACCCACCTTGGTGGCGTAGTTGGCCAACGCGCTAGTCGTGTTAAGCTCGACTGCTGAGGACGGGGAGATCGAGGTTCGAATCTTGGTCGGGTGAACTGAGGGTGGATGTTCCTAAATTGTTTTCCACTCTCCCTCCACGCAAATGCGGGTTCACTTCCTTTAATTCAACCTTCCTGATTCTTAATCCATTAACGTAATTAGTACTTAAAGCGTATAACCCGAACGGCTAGAAAGACGTGGTGCTAAATAATAATAATAAAAAATTAAAATGTGTGTTATTGTTTACAACGGATAAGAATGTTAATTGTATGCTGTATTTGTGGCAGTTATATATTGCACATATACCATCGGTTTTATTATTTGCGATAGTAATAACAATTTCACACATAAACAGACGTTTTAAATCATATATCCATTGCCGTCACCGTTAATTTCTAAGGTTCACAACACCGGCCATGTAGATCGCAGCACTCATGCATTTTCGCACAAAAAGTAGTTTATTGTTCAGCATATAAGATATTTAGCAGCAGTCTCTATTTCTGTTCTATGAGTTACTCTGTCTTTTCTATGGAGTTACTGTAGTTGTTTGTCTTTAAGAGGCCGGTCAACACTTGTTTACATGGTAAAACTAAATAAAAGATTGTGACAAAACCGTTCTATGGATTTGAAATCG
>CABFVX010001017.1:153319-200367 GCA_902151425.1 Timema shepardi | reverse complement strand
TGGGTAGTATGTATTTAGGCAAGTCAATTTGTGATATTAGGTTAGGTGGGGAGCAATTGTACAATACGAAGCATTGTATTGTTACATTAAAACAAAATGAAAGTTCTCATTTCCTCATAAAAATAACTTTGAGGATAATTTTACTTAAGGAAACTTTCAATTTTGATCGTATCTCCGAAATAACTTATAATTTCAAAAATGAAGGCATATTAAATATAAAAATCATTATTTGAAATATATTTTTATAATATTTTCTGAATTATAAATGTGTGTGTTTGTATATATATATATATATGTATGTATATGTGTGTATCTTAGGTGAATTGAAAAATCTGGCCTATTGCTAAAAGCGCCTTCAATTTACAAGGAGCCAAGCTAATTGGAAAATAATAGTATATTTGCTTATAAGCCTGATAATTTTTAGGCTTATTGAAATAAGCCCATACAACCTTAGGCTATTAAGGAAATGCACCTTTGTTCGCTCAATCAGTCTAGTTGATTCCAGGCTTATTGCAATAAGCACAAGATAGTGAAGGCTTATTAAAAAGTCTACAGCAGTGGTTACCAAACTGTGGAATGTAGAATTATTCCTGATGGTATGCCAAGATAATCCAAACAAGGCTGATAAGCAGATATAATATTATTTTTCAATTAGCCTGGCTCATTGTAAATTGACAGTGCCTTTTGCAATAAACCGGATTTTTCAATTCGCCTACGACATAATTACTGTATATATATATATATATATATATTACAGAAGTCTTTAAACTTCGTAATTGCTGTAATGCTCTTTTCTCTAACAGTGTATATTATTTCGTTTATGATCTTTGGTAGAATGTGCAACAATATCTATTATCTCGTTCCAAATATCTTATGAGTTTTAAGAATATATATCTTTTTTATTTACAGTAGCGGGAAAGTTTATACTGTGCACCCTCCCCATCTTTTTTTAAAGAACAAATTAGCCCCCTTTGTAAAAAAAAAAATCTATAAATTTGTTTATCTGGATACAACTTAGAACAAAAATGTAACATGCTTATAAATTACATAGCTTATCTTCGTCGGTAGTGCGTCCACCTACGGAACTAGGGGTCTCGGGCTCGATCCCTGGCATGGCCGCGAAATTTATCATTGTTGGAATGTGGGTTTACCCTTACACAGTGATGAATTGACGGCCGGGAGATGGATTTTATGTCTGTTCTAGATTTAAGAGTAATTAGTACGAAGGCGTATAACCTGAACAGTTAGTAAGATACGCCGCGCTAGAAAAAAAGAGTTATAAAAAAGAATAGCATCGATAATCTAAAATAGCATCATGTAACATAATTTGCGAGCCACTACTGTAATAGCTAGGTTCAGGTTACAGACGTGTCCAGATGGACACTAACGATGTGTGCATTTGTGCACAGAATGTCTACATCAATATTCCATCTCCCCCTTTCAACTTCCACAATCATAATCTCTTTTTATGTCCTTTATCGTCAAATGTTTTTTATGTGTTTTCTCTTCTTTGTTCAGACGTAACGAATTATTTTTATAACACCTATCAAAACATATCTTGTAGATCCTAAGTTCAATTACCGTGTCCAAATATAATTTTTTATTTAAATAATATGTTGATGAGGCTATAACCGTAATTAACAAATATATTCCATTCACGGTAGGAATTGACTTTTGAAAGGCCTTTTTCCCTACCATAAATTTACTATATAGTAGGATATTGGTAGGAAAAAAGACCTTTCAGAGAGTAATTCCTACCGTGAATGGAATTTACTCATATTCGACATCATGTAAAGATAATGCCTTAAATACTTAACATCCACCCCCTGTTTCCCTCCATTCTATTAGTTCGGCATATCTGTATATTGCACACTTAGTGTAATTAATATTAATATTTTTTAATTACACTAGTGTGTTAATAATGAGAAATATCTCAAACAGAGGTAATGTGCCCACATTTATGTGGAGGGACAAAGTGAAACCATTTAGAAAAATGCGCCCTTTGTCTACCCACCTTATCCTCAGCGACACAAACGCTATCTTACAGATATTTCTCAACATTAAATCTGTTCAAACAACGTTAAGATATGTCATGTTTTTATATAACTAACACTAATGTTATATTAACTACAGACCCCTACTATCTTGCCACAGATTCCTTTCTCCAAACAAAACCTTTCACAAGTCTTGTAATAACTAGCAATGCTGTTAACATTTTGTGTATGATTTCAAACTTTCCATAGTTACAAAACCAATGTTTTGAGTAAGTAGGTGTGTTGAAAGAATGGGTGCGGGAAGGGTAGTAAGCCTTCCTATTTAAATTACAAACTCCATATCTGACCGTTGTTCTGTTATTTCAGCTGCTCTTTCCTCTTGTTGAGCTCTCAAGTAAAGTCTTAGAGGTGATAGTAAAAATGTTTACCTCCTTTTCTTGGACCTCATTTACTCGGCTCATTACAAGAAACGTCCTTAGTTTTCCAATACAATATTGAATGTAGGGAAATAAAGACATTTGAAATGTTGACAGAGCTAATTCTACAATCATAAGTTTTACAAAGAGTAATATTAAAATATTAAAAAGTATCTGGTTGATAACATATACAATTAAAACTTTAGTAAAAGAAAAATAAATGGTACGTAACTCCCTACGGTTTTTCTCACTACATTGTTTAAAATTGAAGATATTTTCTCAAAACTCACAATATATGTGAAACGAAATAATATACACTAGCAAGCCCGAGCAAAAATTGCGTTATACTTACATTGAAAAGTTTTTGACACCCGGATTTAAATTTTATGATTTTCTTTTTAAAGTATTAAAAATAAAGTCCTCATTAGTATAGCTGTAAAAAAATAACAATATTGGGCTCACAAGGGTCAATACTTCTTATTAAAATTTCGACTTCCAGTTAAAATTTTCGACATTTTATTAGGAGTTGCATATCTTAAGGTTATCGCATTTTTATTAAATGTCTCATTTATAAATTTAGACCAATAAAAAAGGTAGATAATAATTATTAAAATGATAGAGATAGATAATTGCTGTACAAATATTTGCCCTAGGAGGTTAAAGAAAAACGAACATAGCCTTCTAGAGATAACTTATTTACTTAATGGAACTAGACAATTATTACGTTAAAATTTAAGTCGATAAATATAATGAATAAGGTATCTTAAAACTTGATTACATTTGTTTGAATATCAAACTTTGTGTAGTTGCCATGCGTTCAAACTATTACTTAGGATACATGCTTGTAGAAAGTATTATTATATTACCATTTAAAACAAAACCAAAGCTGGCTCATATCTTATATATTGCTTTCAGAAGCCATATTATGTTGAAAGTTCTATATCTATAATGAAACGAGTTAGCTAAAAACTGTATTACATTTGTTTGAATGGTATACTTTGTGTATAAGTTTTACGTTAAAATGACAATTTAGGCTATAGGCTTGTAGAAAGTACGGTAGGCCTATCTACCAAAACCCTGATTTTAGTCAGAATCCCAATATGTACACCTTAGTTTTTATTTCGTATCAGAATACTATCATATATATAATTTGGTAGGATAATCAGCCATTTAGAATGAAAGTAGAAATTTCCTTATGGAAGGTCTTTTATCCTTCCTACCTTTTTTTGTAAACACTATTTTAGGGTAGGATTCTGGTACGAGATAAAACCTTCCAAGAGAGCTTCCTTCAAAAATCATCTTATATATTAGGCTAGATCAACTTATTTAAAGAAAAAACTCACCAGTTTCAAACTTTGGTATGATCTTCAAAGCTTTTACTAACATATTTATTTCATTTAACTAATCACACATTGTTGTATCTCTTATAATCAATCAAATTAATGAACGAAGTCAAAATGCCTCATCGCTTTGTATTGATGTAGGAGAGAGAGAGAGAGAGATATCCGAAAGTTTTTTCTCTCTTACACAACGGTATGCAGACGACAGATCGAAAATTTCAGCCACAGATGTCCATCCAGTTATATTATAGAAATCAATGCTCTAAAACTAAAGCTCACACAATTGTATTAATATATTTGCCAATAACACCTAAAATATTGGTTTGAAAAAGATATATTTCCATTAAAAGTTTTTAATTTTGAATAGTACTACAATTTTGAAATGATAAGTTATTTTGTATAGTATCTCAAATAACCACTTTGTTTATAATCTTAATTAACAACACTTAGATACATGTTTAAAATAATATATTTGCAATAAGTCATTACATATTACAAATAGTTTCAGAAATATGATTTAAAAAAATAAGAATTTACGCATCAGACCAGAACCCTTAGAGCCATTTGGCCGAGAAAATGAGAGTAGCCATTTTGTTTATAATATGGATAAATGATTTGAAATCAAATTTAATCAAAATCGTTAGAGGTGATTTTGAGAAAATTGATTTTTTCTCTTTTAGCCCTTCAGTAAACTACCCTTAATTTAAGGGTTAGATGTCCAATTCCAAAAATTTCTTGGGGCAATCCTATGAACATCTTAGATACCTACCAAGTTTTAACCCGATCGGTAAAATAGCTTAGGCTCTACCCCGAGGTACAGACAGACGGTAACTCAAAAAACACTTTTTCGGACTAGGGGGTCATAAAACGTCTAAATTTATCAAAATCTGAGTTCTATTTTATTGACAATCACAATACTTTCTCTACCTGTAAGATAGCGAGAAAGTAAAACTATACTATTAAGTTTTTTATATGTATATGTGTGTATGTACAAATCCCACGAGGGGGTCCAACCATTTTTGGAAGGGGGTGTCTGTCCGGACCCCTCTTTTTTACGCCCTTGGCTGGGATTCAAACATCTACCTGGTCTAAGAGTACGCTTACCTTTCTCTATACCACTATGGTGCTGAGCATAGAAACCAGGGCCATTATGTTATCGGTCAAGATCTCAGGTCGAACAGCAGGTTCTTGCAAGCGAGACAGTAACCAACGCTCTTTTCCTCTTCAGTTTTTGAGAATCCCCTTCACGTCCACCTGGGTGAGTAAGTTCATCTACTCGCTGATAGACGACACCATGAGGACGAGAGAACGAGAGGGCATCGTCAGGACGGACATGATCCAGTTGTTGATGGAGGCCAGGAAAGAGGAGTTCCCTGATGAACAAGGGTCCAACGGCGTCAACGGTGACAAGAGGAGGAAGATAGGTTAGTTAATAGTTGTACGTTAAAAACTTCTCTAGTGAGTCTCCAAAAATATGACATTCAATAATTGGTTGTTAGAAACAGCTCTAGTGAATCGCCAAAGAAATGTCAGTGAACAGTTGGTTGTTACAAACTGCTATAGTGAATCGCCAAAGAAATGTTAGTGAACAGTTGGTTGTTACAAACTGCTATAGTGAATCGCCAAAGAAATGTCAGTGAACAGTTGGTTGTTAGAAACAGCTCTAGTGAATCGCCAAAGAAATGTCAGTGAACAGTTGGTTGTTAGAAACAGCTCTAGTGAATCACCAAAGAAATGACAGTGAACAGTTGGTTGTTACAAACTGCTATAGTGAATCTCCAGATATATGTCAGTCAGTAGTTGTGACTCAACTGTAGCTCATCCCTTCCTCACACTGTAACTCATATCTTTCTCACACTATAAATAAGCTCTTCCTTGCAATTTAACTGCCTTCTTTAAACTGTAACCCCCCTCTTCATTGCAATGTAACTCATCTATTTTTCATACTGTAACTTCCTTTCACACGAATAAACATCCACACATTGTTAATATTTATTTAGAGAGAACAAAGTCACAAGCAGTGGCATTTTGTGATATTTATTTTGGGCGCAGCCTCATCAAAGCTTACCGGTAATGATTTTTTCTCATCACGTGTTAACATATTAAACTAAATTCATTTAAATGTTATTTATAAAAAGCACTAGAATTACAAAATAACTAAACCAATCTACAAACATACATAATTAAATAATTCAGGTTTTGAATTAAACTCACCAAGGGTTTACATTATTTCATTATTTGTACAAAAGTTGGGCACGTTTGTTCTTTGACTGGCAAACCTTGATAACTCTGTTGTTGAAATTTGGAAACTTAGCAATTTCTTACTTATGTATAGAACTTTGAACAAACAGCCAGTGGATTTAACCAGTCTTGTCTCATGGTATTACTAAAGTGCTTTTTAATACTTTTTAACGTACTGAAATTTTTCTCCGAACGCAGAATCTATATGTGATACAATATTTACAGTTTTTTTTTAAATTATTTAGCACCCCGTCTTGCTACCCATCACTTATGTACTAATTACACTAATGGTTTAGGGATTAGGAAGGCTATATTCAAAGGAAGATTATACCCGCACTTGCGTGGAGGGGAAGTGGAAAACCATTTTGGAAAACCCTCAGTACACCCGACCGAAATTCAAAGCTTGATCTCCCCATCAGTTTAGTCTACTGCGGGAGTAACGCGTTGGACCCCACGACCACAAAAGCGAGTAATATTTACTGTTTCATATGTTTTAAACCTACATACTTTTCCAAATGAATGGCTCATTCCTTACGTTTTTTAATTCTTTCACTTAAATGTTTAAGAGCCTTAGAGCCTACCATTGTCCACAGCCCCATATCACCAAATAATAAACAATAAAAACATAATTAGAACTGTTTTTCTTCACTCATAGTTAGCCACAATCATTATTTACCAACCCATATATTAGAAATGGCTCTTTCTTTACTTTCCATCCACCTGTAAAAATGCAAAACTCCTAGGCTGATATTCTCCTAACCATTTAATTTCAAGTTTCTCTTGCAATTTTAATAAAAAAAGAGTTAAAAAATAAATCAAGACGCTACTTTATTGATTTTAATTAATCACTTTCACTCATCACCTTACCTATTGGGCCTTTAACAAATACTAAATACACGCTAAAATAAAATATAAACCATCTTTATCAAATCTCAGGCACTTTTAGAAAAGCCACATAAGCCACGGTTTTGCTCGGAGTGGAATGACCTTGAGATATATCTCCCGCTGGCCGACGGGGTTTATCTGAGAAGGGCTGGCCCCTGTCAGCTTCTCCATTATTGGTCATTTGAGTCTCGGGCGCTTGTAGTCGCGCATAATGAATCCTCTTCAAACTGGAATACTGTATAACGAATCGAATAATTCACTGTGTGTATATAATGATGCTCCACTTCATATTCATGTTTTTTTTCACAAAATATGTTATAAAATAAAAATAAAGAAAATATTTTTTATATTTAAAAAGTGTTGGTGGGTCCGGGCCACAGGCTGCCAAAGTCAAACCCTGAATATCCGGAGTCAAGTCCTCACTTACATAGATACATAATTATTATATACATACATACTTTTGTTATAAATCGGTTTTATTTTTGCATTTGTGGACCAAACTGCTCTTTAATTAAAATCAATATAGATAATGTCCCTCACATTTGAAAATATATATATATATATATATTCCCTATGTATATATTTTTTGATTGTTGAGGCATGTAACACAAAAAAAGGCTATCAATTTCGGTTTAAGTTTACGTTGGATGTTACTTATACCTTAACTGAGCCTTGAACAACCTTTTAAAGAACACAATTTATTAGGGTAGATTTTCTCAATTTTCAGCTTCTCTCAGTCAAAAATTGACACAATCTGTCAATAGCTAGAGACAGTTGAACACATCCCACGATAGGACTTATAAATTCCTAGGAGTAGCT
Source organism: Timema shepardi (assembly GCA_902151425.1). Classification (NCBI taxonomy): domain Eukaryota; kingdom Metazoa; phylum Arthropoda; class Insecta; order Phasmatodea; family Timematidae; genus Timema; species Timema shepardi. The sequence continues at coordinate 192,672 of CABFVX010001017.1, read as the reverse complement.
CTATCAACTTTTTGAACTTTCTGTGCAATAGTTCTTAAATCTGCATACCTGCTTTATGTTAGCTCCAAACTTGATTCCAATTTAAAACTTAAGGAGATGTAGCATTTGGCTACAAGAAAAAAAGAGGACAAGTCAACGATAACAAATACTTACCCCATTTCACCATCCTGGCGACGATGTAGACCGAACCGGGAGAGATGACAACACTACCAACCGCAATTCCACCGCAAAGACAACTGACCAGCTCCGCCTGAGAATTGAACTGCGCCTGCTAGAGGTCGCCATGTGCTCAAACTATTCTAAAGAACTTGAGAAGAAAAGAGAAGCCTGTTCCACAAAGTGCCAGAACATTCCAATTGCTTCGAGAAATTAGTAGAAGCTCGTTCTGTCACTCGCATTTCCTTCCCAGTGTATGATACTCTTTGGTTTCCCTCCCTTTTTTTCCCCCTTTGTTCCGTGTACCCCGAGTTTTGCGAACTGTATACTCCATTCTTGGTAGGAATTACTCTCTGAAAGGTCTTTTTTCCTACCAATATCTTAATATATATTAGATTTCTGGTAGGGAAAAAGGCCTTTCAGAAAACAATTCCTATGGTGAACGGACTTTGTATAAGACCGGCGTAGGAAAGCGTCCGGCACTTTTGGGCATTGCTCGGACTTAGTCGGACGAAGCAGGCTTCAGCATTATTTAAAAATTGTAAGGATAAATTTCTTTTCGGCGTAAATAATTTTTGTTATTTTTTAAGATTCCCTTTTGGCATGTTATTATTTATACTTTCTAATTATTAACTGTTTGAATCTTATAAAACTTAAATTTTTCACGTTGTATTTAAATGGTCAAATTTATTTATATGTCTAGTTTGTAGGGATGAATTTTGGGATATCACTATTGAGCTGATATATAAAAGAAAAGAGGATATAAAATATAAATTTTGAATCTCGCCCTTTGATTAAGCTAGTTAGATTTTTCTTGTCTAAGTAATGTTTAAGTTAGGTGTTCCTATTAATTTTTCTTACTTACTCTTCTGTATTGTTAATATTGTGATTGATAAGTTTAAGGTAATATGATTTTAGGTTATTATGGAATATATTAGTAATTTGTGGAAGACGCTCATTTAGATTATGTTGAATAATTATGAGTAATAAAATGCAGATGTTATAGCTCCATGGTTCGCATGAAGATAATATTGAGTAACTTCGTATGCAAAGGTCAGGCGAAAAGTAATAAGCTAAATGATTCTTTTTTGTATATATTCTAAAAAATTGTTGTTTAATTGAAAGTAAAGACAATCTTAACTTAAATCCTTCCAGCCCATTGCAGATTGTGAATTTAATGAAGATCGTAGGAGATATTATATATTTCTACATAATACTTTTTAACTTGCTACATGGATATATATACCTATTTATTTTTGATATTTATAATAAACATATACATGCACTTCTTGCAATTTATTTAATGTTCTTGTTAGGGAAAATACCCTTAGGTTTAGAAACTATCTGTCTACTCCTTCCTTAATTTCTTTTATGCACCTAGCATTCAAAACTATTACTCATACAGTTCACTTCTATTGCTTTCGTTATATTAATTTATTTTTATGAGATTTGGACCCTCTTTTGTAGGATTTTGAGATATTTAAAGTTCAGAGAAAACAGAGGATAGGACACATTAGCGGTTTAAGTTCAGTGACTAAAGAAGGGGACCTGTTGTAAGACAGAACACCTAACAATAATAATATGTTTAGAGTTGAGCAACAAAGACATAGCAGCACAGGCGGCAGTGTTCTTCTTGGCTGGGTTCGAGACATCTTCCACCCTCATGTCTTTCGTTTCGTACTTTCTGGCCATTCACGAAGACGTTCAACAGCGACTCCAGGAGGAAATAGACAACATGTTGGAGAACACTGGAGGGAAGGTCACCTATGAGGAGGTTATCGCCTTGAAATACCTCGACATGGTCATATCAGGTGAGACAATGCGGGAATGCAAGAGGGTTATCTATTTTATTTTTTAAATAAATGCTACTACACAAACAAACAAACATTCTATAAATTGTGTATTAAAGCTTGGAACGAAATAAAAATATTATGTTTTAGGTAAACTATCCGTAGGTTAATTTATCTTAGATAAATAAATAGGCATTATTATTATTACCGCGTCTTACTACCCATTCGGGTTATACGCACTTACGCTAATGTGTAATGGTAGGGTGATTGTGAGATGAAATGGAGGACCTACAGTTTAACGTGGAATCCGAACCACGGTGGAGGCCTGGCATTCCCCACATTCACAAGATGTCTTGTCAGAGGTGAAGGAAGGGTTTGGTAATCAGATAAATCTGTGCCAGGACCGAGGACTGAAACCCGGCCGCCAGCACAGAAGTCTGACACCTTACCCCTAGACCGCCAGGTCACCTACAATATGCATTATTACTTATCATTTATAATAGTTCAAAGATACCAATTTTTAATTTTAAAAACAACAACTGTAAGTTCAACACAAAATGTTATTGTACCACGCATGAAATTACCTATCAGGTTATCCACATATTTACACTATTGGGAAAGTAGAATTTTTAAGAAATTCACCTGCAATTGAATGGAAAGGGGTAATCTATTTAGCAAAAAACCGCCACTAATATACCTGGCCTGTATTTGAGACTGACACCTTAGCCCATGTTACCACTTGTACGAGCTAAGTTAAAAAATTAGGTGGATACTCTTAAAAGAACTGTACTCAAATTAGTGTGGAGGAAGTATGAAAAAAAACCTAGTGAAAACCACATTTGGACCAGCACAAACCAGCACCAGACGAGATTCACACATAGACTTCCCTGTCACCAGAAATCCTCTCTATTGTGAGCTTGTTGAATTAGACCATGTGGCCACCAATTCACACACACACACACACACAAACACACACACATCACATCGAACAGGTTGACCACTTGGTCTCATCTGCTACAAGTGGAATGGAGGAGGAGCACGACGAGCACATAATCAAGAGACAAACCGTGTGGGAACGGCACGAACAGCTGATCACTAAGCTGCTGAAGCACCTAGAGGGTAGGAGAAACGTCAACAGTGAGACGCACTCCCTTGCGCATAGCCTTGCTGGATCATTCAGGAGGATGCGGCAGCTGAACGAGGAAGTCCTGGAACCCTTGGCTCCTCGGCATACTTTGGACGGAACTGCTCAGACTTCTCCATCGTTGAGCATGATGGATTCGGAAATGGCTACGCAAAGTATAGCTTTGACGCCGAAGTCGATTATGTCGATGAAGAGCGGTGGAAAACGGAAAGAGCGAACCCCGGTCTCGGCGGAAACAAAGAAGGCAAAAAAAGAAATGAACCAGCGCGATAACTCGACGGAGTCACAGCATACACACGAACCTGTGGAAGACCAAGTTCCTGGCTGGAAGGAAGTGCGGAAAAAGGTTAGAAAGAAGCAACTAGAGAAGCAGCGGGCACCGTTGGTAGTATTATCTAACGCACTGGTGATCCGTGCTAATGAAGGCAAGTCCTACGCTGACATTCTCCGGAAAGTCAAGAAAGATATCTCCGAGGAAAAGATCGGAGATAGCATACAGAAGATTCGCAGGACAAACAATGGTCAGCTTCTGATTGTCCTCAACAAGAAGAGTGGTGCCAGGACTGACGAACTTCGGAGGCTGATGGCAGACGCGCTCAAAGAAGATGCGGAGGTCTTGAGCAAGGTACAGGAAGTCGACCTTGAGATCAGGGACATCGAGGAGACTGCCACAAAGAGGGAAGTTGCAGATGCGCTCCAAAAAGCGGCAGGTGAGAGCTGTGTTTTAGGTGCAGAAGCAGTTAAATCACTGCGAAGAGCGTATGGGGAAACCCAGATAGCGGCCGTCAGGCTTCCAGCGGAAATTGCTCGGAGGATCATCGGTGAGGAGGGAAAGATTCGCATTGGATGGGTGCGATGCCGCATCAAAGAGGTGAGAAGACCCATGAAGTGCTTCAAGTGTTGGCACTTTGGACACATCGCTTCCAGATGCATGAGTGAGGTCGACAGATCCAGGCACTGCATTGGATGCGGTGAGAACGGCCACAAAGTTGCCGAGTGCACAAAAGATGCACGCTGTATCCTGTGCACGGAAAAAGGGAAGGAGGTGAACTGCGACCACATAGCTGGTAGTAGCAGGTGCGCAGTGTTTAAGGAAGCACTTCAGGCGCTAACCGCAAATCGTCGATGAGAGTACTTCAGCACAACCTCAATCATTGCGAGGCGGCACAGGACTTGCTCATGCAAACGGTGCGAGTGCTCAAGCCAGATCTTTTGGTCATTTCGGAACCGTATAGGCAACTCAGCACTCAACCCTGGGTGTCTGACTCTACCGGAAAAGCTGTAATCTGGTCCTGCGGAAAATTCCCTTTTCAGGACGTTGTCAGCAGTATGGAGAAGGGCTTTGTCAGAGCTAAGCTGGGGAATATCCATTTCTACAGCTGCTATGCTCCGCCTAGCCTAACTATCGATGAATTCACTGACTTCCTTGACAGGCTGGTTGAAGACGCGAAAGAGCACTTCCCCGTGGCAATTGCGGGAGACTTTAATGCTTGGGCAGTTGATTGGGGGAGCAAGGAAACAAACCCAAAAGGTCGAGTGCTACTTGAGGCAATGTCCTGTCTGGATGTTGTCTTAATGAATAGCGGTGGAGAACCGACTTTCATGAGAGGAGAAAGGAGCTCTATTGTGGACCTTACGTTCATCAGCAGCAATCTTGGAAGAAGGAACAGCTCATGGAAGGTGACTGATGTCTACAGCTATAGCGATCATCGGCTGATCTCTTGGGAGGTATCGGTCGACCGGGAAAGTTCCGAACCAGCACCAAAGAGGACAAACTCACTTGGTTGGAAGACCAGCATGTTTGACCCGAATCTATTTCGCGCAGCGCTCGATGACGGACCAATCGGAGAGGGTAGCGCCACGCATAGAGTAGAGGAGGTTATGAGGCGGGTCACCGAGGGCTGTGACGCCACGATGCCTCGAAAGCGCTCCACTAACCATCGTCCTCCGATGTATTGGTGGAACCACACGGTTGCTTCGCTCCGCCAGGCGTGTATTCGAGCAAGGAGACTATCCCAGCGTGGTCGTGGGAAGTCGAATTCCGATCAGCTGGAGGCGGAGCACAAGGCGGCACGGCGGCGGCTTGCCAAAGCCATTAAGGGCAGTAAGAGACAGTGCTGGGATGAGCTCCTGGTAGAGGTGGAGGGGGATCCTTGGGGGAGGCCATATAAGGTGGTTATGACCCGGCTTAAGTGCCAGCCTATGCCCCCGCTAACGTGCCCAGACTTACTGAGTAAGATCGTCTCAGCGCTTTTTCCGCAGCAGCCCGAATGCGACCACCATATCGAGCAGGATAAGGAGGGTACGATCCCGCTGGTGACAGCTGAAGAGCTGAAGAGAGCATGCGCGAAAATTGGAAATACGAAGGCCCCAGGGCTGGACGGTATCCCTAACGTCGCGCTTAAGGAAGCCATTAAAGCAGTGCCAGGAATGTTCCTGGACATGTATAACACATGTCTCCAGGAGGGCATCTTCCCTCAAAAGTGGAAGCAACAGAGACTGGTGCTCCTCCACAAGGGGAAGAAACCGCCAGATGAACCTTCATCCTACCGTCCACTTTGCATGCTTGATACAGCTGGCAAAGTCCTGGAACGAATAATCCACGGGAGAATCGAGAAAATAACTGAAGAAAAACTATCAGATAAGCAGTATGGTTTCCGCAAAGGGCGTTCCACGCTCGATGCTATTGACCTGGTGGTGAGACTTGCAAGGGATGCGATTTCCGGCGTCAGGTGGAAGAACGGTGAGAAGCAGTACTGTCTAGTAGCGACGCTCGATATCAAGAACGCCTTCAATACAGCCAGGTGGGACTGCACCATGGGGGCGCTAGCGGAGATGGATGTTCCAGGATACCTGCAGAAGATGGTAGCTAGCTACTTCACTGACCGGGTCCTCGAGTACGACACGGAGCACGGCCCACAAGAGTATCGGGTAACTGGGGGAGTACCTCAGGGCTCGGTTCTTGGGCCCCTCTTGTGGAACATCATGTATGATGGACTCCTGAAGCTCGTGCTACCAAGAGCAGTGACACCCGTAGCCTTTTCTGATGATGTCGCACTTGTCATTGTAGGGAAACACCTGGAGGACATCAGAAACCTTTTTGAGGTCACATTCACGAGGATTCAGCGGTGGATGGATTCGGTTGGCCTGAAGCTGGCAGAGCACAAAACTGAGGCAGTATTGATCACTAGCAGGAAGAAGATTGAGACAATCTCACTGCGAGTGGGTAAGCATGAGATCACGTCCCAGCCATACATTCGGTATTTGGGGGTGATGCTTGACTCGAGACTCAACTTTAATCAGCAGGCGGAGCATGCCGGTGCCAAGGCAGCTGTGGTTAGGGCTGTTCTATCACGGCTCATGCCCAATGTGGGAGGCCCCAAACAGAGAAGGAGAGCACTCCTGTCATCGGTTGTCACGTCAGTCCTCACGTATGGAATTTCCATATGGGCCGATGTACTGACGCTTCAGGAGTCCCGTCGTAAAGTGGCACCAGTCTACCGGCTGAGTGCTTTACGAATAGCAAGTGCATTCCGCACGGTATCAGAAGATGCGGTGTGCGTTATCGCCGGAGTGCTGCCGATTGGGGTCTTGGCGGAAGAGCGGAAGACCTTGTATCGTCGCAAAGGTCTAACATCGCTGAGCGCAGAGGAGTTGAAGAGGCAGGAGCGGCGGAGCAGTCTCCAACAATGGCAGCGGCTGTGGGACGCCTCCACCAAGGGGAGATGGACTTACCGTTTGATTCCCAAAGTGGATAGGTGGTACAATCGCAGCCACGGAGCTGTCAATTACTACTTGACACAGATGATCTCGGGACACGGGTGCTTCCGGGCATACCTATACAAGTTCAAGCACGAGGATTCTCCGGAGTGCCCCACTTGTCGCGGAGTAGAGGAGAATGCTGAGCATGTGTTCTTCACGTGTCCGCGGTATGATACCCAGCGTGAAAAGCTGGAGGCCGCAGTAGAGGGAAAAATTACGCCGGAAAGCTTGGTGGATATGATGCTCTCATCAGAGGCAGCGTGGGAGGCGACAAGCACGTTCTCGATGGAAGTACTCAAGGGTCTACGTCACGAAGAGCAGGAGAGGAAGAAAAAAGAATCGGAAGGAAAGAGCCTAGTACATCCCTAATCCCAATGCCAACATCTAAATGGGAACGGGGAAGTATGAGAGGCCAAATTACAGAAGGAAGAGCAAACCAGCTAATGCCTCCCCCCACGAAGTAATACCTAACGGTGGTTCCGTGGGGGAGTAACAGTGGCGAGGAGAAGAGGGTCAGGTTTTTTAGTCGGTAGGGGTTTGGTCAAGCCTAAATACGCCGCAAATCTTGGCGGCTTGTGGGCACTTTAACTTCCAAACCGAGCCCGACACACTGTGCGTAAAAGCATTTTTCCCCCTCAGAAAAAAAACACACACACACACACACACACACACACACACACACACACTTACTTGCACTGTGTCTTACAAGCTGTTCAGGTTATATGCATTTGTACTAATTATGCTAATGAGTTAATGATTAAAAAGGTTGAATTTAGGAAATTTACCTGCATTTACATAGAGGGAGAGTGGAAAGCCATTTAGGAAAAAAAACACCTCACTACACTCGGCCAGTATTTTAACCCTGATCTCCCTATCTTCGGCAGTCTAGTCCAACATAGTCAAACATTGCGACCACTAAAGCAGGTTTTATATAATATTTAAATTCAACTATAAGGTAGAGATGGGTCGAATTCACTATTTCTAGAATCCAAAGCTACATTTTATTTTCAAATCTCGAATCCGAATCCTAGCAAATTGTTAGAAATTTTAATTATTTACAAATAGATCTACATTACACAATATAGGCCTAAACTGTAGATTAAGATTTATTTCAATCATGCTTTCAATTTTAATCAAACCAGTCCTCGCAAAATGTTGGTTAAAATACAGCCAAATTAAACAATCTAGACTCATATTATTGTCTAAAAATCGATTCAATCAAAATTTGAGTATCTTTTAGTAATTTTTAAGTGTGTTGATAGAATGAGTTAAGTTTCTAAAAAACAACATGTGAAATAAACAAACAGATAAGGCCTAGTTACCTTTTGATCAACTTTAATCATCATTGAAGGATTATAATTTATTTTGATAAGAAAGCAAAAATTAAAAATACAGGTTAAAAAAAAGAGCTTAAAACAACATGCTTAACAATTAAACACATTGGAAATAGTGAACTCAATAAAGTCTAAGTATGTATTATTATTATTATTGTTTATATCTTTTATCTAGCTTTGCATAGAGAACAAGAAATATATTCAACTCTTGCAATAGGTTCATTCCCATTTTATTAGGCAGGACTTTGTTTGAATATTTTTACAATTACTTCAATAACATATTTAAAAAAATAATAAACTCTTGGTTAAAATCAATTTAAAAACAAATTATGAATTAGCAAGTCGTTATTTGATTCTTAAAACTATAGAACTTATTAAGTGATCAGATTAACTGTAGCCAATCGATATACAATACATAGGCCGGTGGCATAAATAAACAGGTGTCTTAACTGTTGACAGTATCCATTTTCCATGAAACTCAACCAAATATCTAACTTGAGGATCATATGAAATAAATTGGGGTTCTTTGAATAGTTGTAACTAATTAAAACCAGTTGGGTAGTAAGAATAAGTCATATTTATTTAATCATCACTCTGGCAAGTAAACATATACGTCATGGCAGCTTACTTTTTATCGTGTGTAATGTGTTCTTATTTCTCTTAACCCTTTTGCTGCGTTTTTCGGATAGATCCAATCTTACATTATAGCCATTGCCACAGAAATCGACTTCACCCCACGACGTGTAAACTTTATCTACCTTTGCTATGACAGTCGAAAAAGCCACAAGTTTGTTAGAACCCTGAATTTTTCATACTAGCATCCCCGATCACCTCTGACACCTGGTGTTCGTTTTGAGAACTGTCAATTACCAACTGATAAATCATAACAATAGTAGTGCTTGTTTACTTCCGCATTTCACTACTTGTAGCACACATACAATATTTATGTGGCAGAAAACATTATTGAGGGATTTATTAGTGTAGTATTTGTTATATTTACCCTGTTATTCTACTGTGTTAGTAACATTTAATTCATGATTGATGAATTCATACCATGTGAAGGGTAATAAATATAATATTTGGTTAGTATGGCAATTGAAAAATTCAATAATTCTGTGAGTTTTAAAATTGATTATATTTCTTCTAATTTCTATTTCATTTTTGTTCTTTACCAATTTCCTATTTTGAAGCCAAGAGTAACACAAATATATGATCTTATTGACTACACTGAGGAAAGCACCAATGTAGCACACAATTGTTCATGTTGTGTTGATGTAACATAATTTTCAAAAGTTTTCTTTTATTCCATAAGGCCTATATTAAGCCTGTAGAATACTCATTTAGTGATTGGTTTGACACTATTGTGGGTTGCTAGTAAAATAAAGAATAGTTCTGATAGTAGAATAACATTGCATTTGGGTAAGAAGTGAAAATATATATTATGTACTTTATAGACAATGTGGTTCTAAATTTCATATTTAAAATACATTACTAGTTGAAGATTACAATATATGAGCATAATCATGATCATCATGCTCATTTTCAGATTTTGAATTTTCGACTTATAATTAGCATTTCTGAAGATAATAAGTAAAAATTAAATATGCAGCAAAAGGGTTAAAAAAAGCCAAACTTTGTTTTATTTATTTTGAGTTTATTTGTAATTCTAGTTTTGATTTTCAGTTTTTGAAGTTTTAATGTGTTCATTAAAATATTTACAAGATTGCTCGTGAGGTGAAAGTTTCAGAAGTGAACATGAACTATTTGTAACGGTCAAGTAAAAGTTTTCCACAGAGGTGGGAGGGGAGGGTATTAGGCACGTTAGATTTTCTACACCTAGCAATTATTATTAAAAAAAAAGTTTATTCATGGTTATCTCTTTTGTCCGACAAAATAATGATTACAGATTAAGTTGTGCTTTTCAAGTAGGCCTAACTGATTTTTGAATTCAAAATATTATGCTTTATTTATGAGGTTTATGAGGATCATCAAATCGAGTAAAACACTGAATCCTCAAATCTCAAATACTTGTCAAGATTTGAAGATTCGAGTGGCCCATCTCTACTAAAAAGTATTTCTAACAAACAGTAAATATGAAACTTGATATATTCAGAATTGTAATTCTTTCAGAGACCCTGAGAATGTATCCCCCAGCAAGCGCGATGGACCGTGTGTGTGTGAAACCATATTGGATACCTCCCTCAGGAAATCAGCCTGGCATGGCATTCAGAGAGGGTGACATTTTGGAGATCCCCATCTTCGGCCTCCACAGAGATGAAGAGTACTTCCCTGAGCCAGACAAGTTTGAACCAGAAAGGTTCAGCAATGAGAACAAACACAAGATCAAACCTTTCTCGTTCATACCGTTTGGTATTGGGCCCCGGTCATGCATTGGTGAGTTGGAGTAGTGCTTGATTCACATGTTCACCGAAAATAGAGCTGAAACTGCAAGTGTTGTAACAATCTACACGCTTGAAGAAATTTATTTTGACACACAATGCTTTGCAAAACCAACTAGAAATAACTGATTGCTGACATTTTTTATTTTCAAGTAAATCCTTCAAATTAGTGTTTTGTGTTGTGAAACAAATCAAAACGGAACAAGACACACACACTTCCCAATTAATGAGTTATTTCAAATAATCTCACTATAGTAGGCACAATTGTTGGCTAGTATTTTATTTTGTAAGCACATGGCATGAACTGATAGAGTTTTTGGTTTTTAAATTTTATTGGGTCTCCTGAGCCGATGTCGTGCTAAAAATGGGGCATCTGAAGTTATTTCAAGTCAAGCTGAGAGAACAGCTCTGATGAGGCTGAAAACTTGTGATATGAGTTAGATCTCATCACATAACCAAGTTTCTGCTCTGATCTTGTTTATCAGCGAATGTGTGAATCCACTGTAAGCCAAGACTTGGGTCCACAGCAATTCGGGGGGTTTAGCCTGATTTATTATGAATAACTAATAGAATTATAGATTAGGATTCTAGTAAGAAGAAATGCCTTCCAAAAAGCTATTCGTGAACAAAATTATATATATTGGGCTTTAGAAATTGTTACAAGCTGCATGACACCTTAGCTCAGTGGGTAGCATGTCTACCTTTTGAGCTAGGGTTCCTGGCTCGATTCCCTGTGTGGCAAAAAAATAATTTATTAGTGAAATAGGGGTTTTCCCTCTCACAGTGACGAATTGGTAACCAGGGGACTAGATGTTGTGTCTGTTCTAGATTTAAGTTTGTTTATAAAGTTGTGTGCTGATATAATCAGTCGGCTTAGAAAGTACATGTTATACAAAATAAGGTAAATAAGGTTAAACATTCTAAAAAAAATAAGAAAGAGGGAAAGAAGTTCTTATAAAAGTACAAGACACCATGTCTAGATATGGGATAATTAGTTTCTCATGATTGGGCCTACTATTATAACGTTTAGGTTTTATAAATAATATAAGTCAGTGGTCAGGTGCGTACCATAGTTTGGGAAACATTTCAATACAAGATTTATGTTCTCACTGTACCTCGTTACAATGAAGATGTCTGTTATGTTCTCACTGACCGTTGTTACAATGAATAAGCATATTTTGTTCTCACTGTGAATTGTTACACTGAAGAAGCCGGCTTTGTTCTGGTTGCAGGAAATCGTTTTGCCTTGATGGAGTCCAAGGTAGTCCTGGTGTACCTTATCTCCAAGTTCAACTTGAAGGTCGTAGACAAGACACCAATACCTGTCTGTCTGAGCAAGAGCAACGCTGTTCCTGAGCCTGAGGGTGGCTTCTGGCTGGGGTTAGAGCTCAGGGGACATTGAGGCAGAGACACAGAGCGATCATCTCTACAAGTCACACTAATTACAATATGTACAAACTTATTATGGGTGTTTTTAAACAATATTTTAATCAGTAGTATTTTTACGGCACATTTTAATTCCTCGGCCATCACCAAATATACACCTAACATTTTGCAAAAGCCAAAATACTTTGAACATACTAAAGCAAAATGGTTCCTTGTCAATAATTTAAAATAAATATTTAAGTATAATATTAATCAATGATAAAAAAACCTTTTCAGAAAAGAGTGGGATTAAAGGGAATACATGGGATAGTAGAGGAAACATGACTGAGATGATATGGGCATGTAATGAAGGTGGAGGAAGAGAGGCTGCCAAAGAGAATGAAGTATGTAGGAAAAATATCACAAGGTAGACAAAGAAAGAGATGGGAGTAGCATATAGAAAAAGTATACAAGTTAAAGGAGAATAATCATAGTGATTAAAGGAAGGAGAGTGGTGGAAGGACAGAGGAAGATGGAGGCATTTTACTAAACTGACCCAGCCATAGGCTGGAAACAAGTGATGATGATGATGATGATATAAATTGACTACAAAAATATCCAAATTGTAATATGAAGTGGTTTCTTTGAATGGTGAATAAACACATAAATGTGGGCCAAATACACAAATATTCAACTAAACAGCAGTATTTTTAATGGATTAAAAGTGGTTTTACGTGTGCTTGTTATAATTTGGTTGATTTTACTTTCAAATTGCATGTGAAGTGAACTTCGAATGGTACCTTACGTGCATCACATATCCAACATAGGTATTTAAAAACTGTGGGCATGTATTTAATATTCTATACCAACCAAACAAATAAATAATTCTTTTATAGTGCTCATTATAAAAACATCTATTGAAACAGAAATAGTTTCAGCCATTGAATAATCCTTATTTTGAAAGCAAGATCATTGTTTAAGCCATATGCACAACACATTTTCTCGAAACACAAATAACTGGAGCAGGATTTGTAACTAATGAGAAGTACGTTTACTCAAACACAACTTTACATATTATATTGTCAATATTGTAAAAATTAACTTGTGCAAGCACATATAGAATGCCCATATTTATTCATATAAAGAAGCTACAGTATTTTACTGATTTGAAATATTATTTAAAAACAATGTAGTTTGGAGATTCATTTAAAAATATACTAGATTCACATTTCCTTGTTTCAAAACATAACACTACTAGAGATTTTTATTCAAACAGTCATCAACTAACATTACTTTATAAGTGACTTGGAATAATCATCATATGTCATACAAGTAATTGCACATTGATAAATACTTTTAATTAGAGCATAATCTATTAGAATCAGTAACTAAATGACAACAGTAACAAATATAAAAAAGCACATACTATTAAGATATGAGGACTTGTTGAAAAACATAATCAACAATTAACATAAGCATGTTTTGAACATATTAAAATTATAGCTAGTTACAATATTTAGAAAACAATCTAATATCACATTCAAATATCAAAACAATCAAATAAAAGGTAAAAAAATCAAATAAGATAATTTTAGAATGGCATTTTCACCAGATCTTGTTAACAACTTGTTTTAGTTTTGGTTGTTTAAGAATGTAAAAGTATAAATAAAACTTTCATCCAAGAGATAGTGATATAATTAAGATTGATAGATTTTTATATCAAATTTTGCTATAGTAAATACTAATCTTACTTTGACTGTTTTGATTTGAGCTTTATATATGCTGCTCTTCGGAGGCAATAATCTGATTACTAGGAAATCAATGAACATAAGTGCAGTGTAATCCTTCTCAAGTTGATAAATAAATACAATTTTACCTTAAAACTAAGTTTATCTATTAAATACTTGCCCTTGAGCTTAGCTGTTTAAGAGAGATATCACAGCAACTATTACAACTTGAAAAATGTATGCTATCCTGAATAAATAAATAAAGCAGCACAATGTAGTGAGATAGTTTATATCATTATAGCTCATTAAATTATCTGACTGACTAGAGTTTAGAAATGGCACACTAATACTGTCCCAGGGTTGCTTTGAAGCCATCAACATAGGAGGACTATCAGATGACAAATAAAATGTCCGAATAGGTTGATCCTCACAAGGAATTCCTCCACAGACACCAGTGTGAGCAAGTCTTGTAATCCGTGTCGCTGATTCATTTAGAAGCGATTTTGATTCCAAAATGATGGAAGGAAACAACTTTGCGTGTTTTCTTGAATGTAGGGCTACTTGGGAACAAGACCTCGAGCTTTTGGGAACACTGGCTGTGTTGTCTGGATTACCATATTCTTCTTCCCTCTGAAAATAAAAATAAAATAACATTAGCAATACCCAGTTGGTGTTGATGAAGTAAAGTAAAAGGATATTTTTCTCACAGGTATTTAACATAGAATGTATCCCCAGCCACATCAATGGGCACACAGACTAATTGCCTGGCTCATATATTCATTCAGGTGTGCTGATGACGGGAAGGTAGGGGTGTGAATCCTGGCCAGGTGTATAGTGAGTGTTTTATTCTAAATGGTTTACCCCTCTGACCCCATGAACATTTAGGTACAGGTAATTAAGATGTGTGTAGGATGGACAATTAAAACACAGGTGAAAAAAAAAGTGTCATGGTTGGAATGTTGACCCTGAAAGGTATCAAGCTTACCCTGCATGGTTACACTATGGTGTAGCGTATAAGATAGAGCAACAGTGGTAAAGGAAAATGAAGCGTACAAGGTATATTTAACCTGGGATCTACTGGCTATATATTATATCTATTAGTTACCCAACTTATGTTCACCACCCAGACAAGGCCTGGGCAACTTTTTTTGGCATTGAGAAGTTAAATATTTTTTGTGTTCCTACAAGATTTCACAGAAAAACTCAATAGACTAAACCTCCAACTTCAGGACTGGGACAAGGATTTAGGAGAGATGATAACTGATGTAAGACGTTTCCCGAGACACTTGAACTCTGGGAGAAGAACTTTAGCCGAGGAGAATTCAAACATTTCCCCTGCTTGAAGGATGTAGTTGGATAGCGAAAGAAATGTCGAGCCCTACTATGGTGAAAATCATATTGAAATACTCTCCAACTTGAGAGCAGAGTTTCAACAGAAATTCAGTGATTTCAAAAAAGTTGAGCTTCTAGCACAGTTTGTTTCAACTCCTTTTATGGACATTAACGTTTAAATCTGATCAAATTGTGTGACACAACATTTACAGGAAGATGTCCCTTCATTAGACACTGAGCTGTTAGCTTTCCGAAGTGACTTATCATTGAAGAGTGTTTCAAGTTTAGGAAATGTATGGCCTCTTGTACAGAAGGAAAACTATCCAGTTCTAATTAATGTTGCACTCAGAGTGAAGGCGTTGTTCTGCTCGACCAATTTGTGTGAGTCATCATTTTCTAATATGAAAGTTGTGAAAAACAAATAAAGAAGCAGAATCACAGATGAACATCTTGATAATTGTATTCGAATGGGGGTTACAAGCTACTCACCTAACAAAACAAATTGTGGTTGAAAAATTAAAAAACACCTTAGCTTGAAAGTGTATCAAATCATTAAGTAGCCATATTAGCTACACACCATACCAGAAACCCGGCAACAAACACCTTAGCTTGAAGGTGTATTAAATCATTACAGTAGCCATATTAGCTACACACCATACCAGTAACTTGACAGTAACTATTTTCACAAGACTATACATAATTACTCTTTTTTATTATTTTAAGCACCGCGTCTTACTACTTGTTTGGGTTATTCGCTTATGTACTAGTTACTCTAATAAGAAAAGGAAGGTTCAATTTATAGGAAGTGCACCTGCAGGTGTGTGGAGAAGAGTGGAAAACCATTAAGGAAAAAACCACCCTCAGTGCATCCAACTGGGATTGAACCTCGATTTCCCTGTTTTGCTAGTCTAGTCTAACACAAGAGTAGTGGGTTCGACCATGCGGCTAACAAAGCCGGTAACCATTGCTGTTAGCAACCACCTTAGTCATAAGGTATATCAAAATCATGAGTGCAATTTTACCCACAAAGTATATCATAAACTTGATAGTAACCACCTAAGCCATAGAATATACATGAACCATAACAGTAACTACCTTGGCTCAAAGCTTATACCAGAAAGTTGATGGTAGCAATACTAGCCACAAATTATATCAGAAATTTAATAGCAACTTTACCTACAAGCTATATCAGAAATCTTAGAACAATAACTTTACCTACAAGGTATATCAGAAACCTTAGAACAACAAATTTACCTACAAGGTATATCAGACATCTTAGAACAACAACATTACCTACAAGGTATATCAGAAACTTTAGAACAACAACTTTACCTACAAGGTATATCAGAAACCTTAGAACAACAACATTTCCTACAAGGTATATCAGAAATCTTAGAACAATAACTTTACCTACAAGGTTTATCAGAAACCTTAGAACAACATCATTTCCTACAAGGTATATCAGAAATCTTAGAACAATAACTTTACCTACAAGGTATATCAGAAACTTTAGAACAACAACATTTCCTACAAGGTATATCAGAAATCTTAGAGCAATAACTTTACCTACAAGGTATATCAGAAACTTTAGAACAACAACTTTACCTACAAGGTATATCAAAAACCTTAGAACAACAACATTTCCTACAAGGTATATTAGAAATCTTAGAACAATAACTTTACTTAAAAGGTATATCAGAAACTTTAGAACAACAAATTTACCTACAAGGTATATCAAAAACCTTAGAACAACAACATTACCTATCAGGTATATCAGAAACCTTAGAACAACATTACCTATCAGGTATATCAAAAACCTTAGAACAACAACATTACCTACAAGGTATATCAGAAACCTTAGAAAACAACTTTACCTACAAGGTATATCAGAAACCTTAGAAAACAACTTTACCTACAAGGTATATCAAAAACTTTAGAACAACAAATTTACCTACAAGGTATATCAGAAACCTTAGATCAACAACTTTACCTATAAAGTATATCAGCAATCATAATGCAGCAACTTAATTAACTTTTCCCAGATTAGAAACCTGCCTGAAAGTATCTTAACCCCAAGACATTATTTGTGAGTGAAATAAATTATACACGCTCAAATGTTTAAACATTTCAACATTAACTATTTGGAGCTCTCCTTATCAAGACAAATAAATCATTCCTTATAGAAGATAGCGCAGAGGGCATTGCCATATTTACCTCAAGACAGTTCATAACAACCATACTTTAAAGACTTCAGAATAACGGTATGAAATTATATATATATATATCGCTGCAAAATATGTTTTAAGTTTGAAAGAATACACCAAAATAACAAATAAAATAATATATCCACAAAAGAAGCTGTGCCCATGTCTAATTTTTTAAATACAACCCACCTGATTTTACTAGGTTTCAAATGCTTGTCTTTGTCACGCTCCTTGCGAGATATTTTACTCTTGAACGCCTGGCTAAGACGCAAGGGAGCAGCATCAACATCTATATCCCCCTCATCTTTCAGAGCTTCATCCAAAACAGCTTGTATTTTTGGGGCAACAGTAGGACCGAGGTAATCGTTTGTGGTCCTTGCGTGAGCTTCCATTTCCAGATTTACTATGTTTTCCCCCTGTTAAGAAAATGTAAATAAGGATAAAAGAACTGGTAAAATATGTGACTCATTCAAATTACTGTATATATAAGGGCTTAACATGATTTAAGAGAGATAGTGTGGTTATAAAAATTGATAATAACTAGGTGAAATTATATCTGTAAATAAATTAGCGATAAGCGTATAACCTGAATGGAGAGTAAGATGCGGTACTAAAGAAAATAAATTAGTAATAAATCATATTCAAAAGTGAGTGAAGTAATACTCATAGTTGAACTCACAAGTAGATTTATCAATTATTAATAGTCAGGGTTGCCACTAATTTATAACATTGAAATCCTCTGACATTTCTAGGTTTTCCAGACAAAAATTTAATAGTTCCAACAATGCAATATAATGTGGCAGGAATAAAAAGGTAGCTTACACACATTAGCATGGAGAGGATGGGTAAACCACCCAAATGCACCTGACCGGGATTCAAACCTTGCAATCTTCCTGTTATTACATGCAATGCAAGTAGTCTAAGCCCCAACTCCATAATTAATGATAACTACGTTTACTGAAGATAATTTTTTTTTTAGGGTTTGGGCCCATCATGAACAAATAAATTTATTTTTCACTTATTTATCTGAAGCTTATTTCTGGAGTATGCACTGCTTTTCACAGATTTACACAAACATTTTATTTCTAGTTGTAAATAGTGGGTGGTTAAGCCTCAGCGCTTTGGACTTCAAAACGAATACTGTTCGCAGGTAATTTTAGAATTGAGTGACATTAAAAGAGAGCTAGCTGTATTTGAGCATGCGCAAAGAGTCACTAAACCTAAAAAGCAAATTTGAAATGCCTTTGATGTGTTAAATAGAAAATTTTACTCTGACACCGTAACATAATAATTTATTGAAACATATTAAAAAAAAATTAAGTTACAAATGGTATAGAAAATAATAATAAATCACTGTTTTGTCACTATTTTGGAACTAAGAATACATAAGATCAAATACCCGGATGATTATTATGTGTCATTTTTAAGAAATTTGAGAAATTCCCTGATTTTTCCAGGTCAAACCAAATTCCCTGACATTTTCCTGTTTTCCAGACGAGTGGAAGCCCTGGTAGTTAATGATACAGTCTCTCAGGATTTTTGTGATGCATGAAATATAACGGATGAGTTTCAGGCTTAACTGATTAAGATACTTTCAAATGTTAAAAATATTTTTTTTGTGACAAGTTTTGTGAAATAGTCGTTAAAGTGCATTTTATACTTTTAGGTACCCAAAATCTTATTTTGAATTTATTTTAGTTTTACACATGTCTAAACAGTTGCCGAGATAGGCATTTAAAAATTATTTCACTATTTGTAGTAAAATATTTTAACTTTCCTTATTAAAAACATATATTAAATGTTGTCAAACATTTAAAATCATATTTTGAGGGGCTGAAGATTTGCAAAGTTAATGACAACATCAAAAAACTGACAAAAATATAATTCAATTTTTTATGAACTTTATTGATAAATTGGTAAATAAACTAAATATGGATTCACTAATTTTTTTTTGGTAATATGTAGACCAAGAGTCAGACTTGAGTGTGAGGGTTGATTGAAGTTATGTGGTGGTCTATTTTGGGTTATTTTGAAATTCTAACCTTAACCCTTTTGCTGTGTTAATCGAATACATCCGATCTCGGCATTATAGCCATTGACTGTGGAAATTGACTCCACAAAAGTGTTAGAATGCTGAATTTTTCATACTAGCATCCCCGTGCACCCCTGACATCTGGTGTTTGTTTTGAGAACTGTCAATTACCAGCTGCTAAATCATAACAATAGTAGTGCTTGTTTACTTCCGCATTTCACTACTTGTAGCACACATACAATATTTATGTGGCAGAAAACATTATTGAGGGATTTATTAGTGTAGTATTTGTTATATTTACCCTGTTATTCTACTGTGTTAGTAACATTTAATTCATGATTGATGAATTCATGCCATGTGAAGGGTAATAAATATAATATTTGGTTAGTATGGCAATTGAAAACTTCAATAATTCTGTGAGTTTTAAAATTTATTATATTTCTTATAATTGGTATTTTACTTTTGTTCTTTACCCGATTCCTATTTTGAAACGATGCCTAACACAGATATATGCTCTTATAGACTACCAATGTAGCACAAAATTGTTCAAGTTGTGTTGATGTAACCTAATTTTTAAGTTTAAAGATTGGTTAGTTAATCCGCATGTCTCACCACTTAGCTATCCTGTCATGATTTGTAAATGGAGAAGTTAATCCCTGTGGCACTAAGGATGAATAATAAAAGTGAGCCCCGTGCTTTTGAGGTCAGGATCATAATAGGTCTCCACTGTCATGACAGTTTGAATAAAAAATGTGTAAAATTAGTGCAAGTATCTATCAGATGTACCATAAGCTCAATCAAAATGTTCTTAGAGAGTCTTAGGTTCAGTAGCAGTTTGATGACCTCACAACTGAATGTTAGTTGTCCTAAGAACTGGCTAAGCCAGCAACCCCAATATCCATTTCTATAAGGCACCTCAAGATTACTTAATCATTTCTACTGTTTCGTTACCTACTTTACTTGTATTGTCATTGACCCCAAAACCATCCTTCTAAAGACCCATTGTAATAACACGCAAACACTTCCAGCTACTATCAAATCAACAAGGGTCTGGCAAAAATATGGTGCCTAGTAATGGGCATGTAAAATCAATCCTTCCACTCACGAAATGATGGGTGTCTTGCTTGGGCAAGACACCTCCTGAGGTAGAACCTGAGACGATAGGGTAATGCAAACCTTAAAACCCTCACCCCTTGAGATACAGCAGGGTTAATTTACGTCCCCTTTTGGTAGGGAAAGTTTGAAAATATACTAATCTAGAAAATAGCGATTTTAAGAGGTGGTAAAGAGCTATGTGAAAACCTCATTTGAATAGGAAACAAAGCTCTTTTGCTCCATAAGAGTTCCAGAAGTTTGTGTATAGAGTCTGTGAAACATTTAACCATCAAAACTGTTATATATGTAATATATTTGTATTAATATGAATCATAACTTTCTTTTACTCACATGATAACGATGACTACGGCCAACTTTGATGGCCACACGTCCAAAATCTGAGATTGGTCTCCGATCTCCATCACAGTTGACAGGTCGCTTAAAAGGTATATTATCTTCTATTTCCAGCGGCAATAGTGACCAAGCATCAGTTTCATCATCATAGCGGAAGCGACTCATTAATTTAATTTTCTCGTCGGAAGGAATGAAGTTTTCTATTATCATATACTTCTTTTTTAACTCTCTGAAAAATTTGTTTGGAAAAGATAAATTTTATTTCAATTTTTTTTTTTATCTTAGGATTTATTTATGAGAAAATAGCCTTTATGAGGTTGGCTACAGAACTTGTATTATAATATTCTCTGATATTCACAGGTTTTCCCGTTTTTCTTGGCAGATGGGAATTTTTCTGTTTAATACATTGATCACATATTTAAAAAAAATATTCTAATCTACCAAGTATCAACATTCTTACAAGTTCTTGTTCATTTTATAGTATTTATTTAGGTAACTTGTGTCCCGGTGTGAATATGTAATCAGACAAACCCTGTACAACCCTCTCATGTTAAGACTGGCCTACCCAGGCGATGCATTTTGTTAACATCAACAAACAAGATTCCTCACTTTTGTTTACATGTTTAGGTGCAGAATCAATCAAGTATTTAAATTCCCTCACATTTACCTGTTTTTACTGACATCCAAGAATATCATGACTTTTTCAGGTTTTACCGGGCTGTAGCCATTATGTATACTTACACTCTTAAAAATATGTCAGTTTACATTTCTTTACACAGATCAAAAATATTACTATTAAAAAGAGTGTTTAACTACTATGTATCCAGCCTCATATTTTTTATTTCTTTACATACCGTACTATAGTGTGTTTGAGAAAAACAACCATCCAAATAGTGAAAGTAGTAAAAAAATACCTGAATAAAAGATCCATGTTTGACATATGTAAGATCATGTGACCTTTCCTTGCATCACCTACACTTCCACCTTAAAGTATGAAATCACCTCTTTTCTTGTTTATTTTTAAACCCATAATTTATTTTTCTTCTAATTTTGTCTTATGATTCTTGAAAGTACTTAGAAAATAATTGAATTGGTTAAGATAAGTTGTGTTTAATAGTGTCTTATTTTCTACATTGTCTTATTACACATTTCCAAGTCATTAGGCAATAGTTAATTTTTATTAATTTCATAACTAGCAGCATTCTGTTCAGTGAGATTGTTTTTTACTTTCTGTTATATAAAATTGGCGAAAGAAGATGAATAAAATTTAAGTAAAAGTAGCCTGCTTTAGTGGCCACATGGTCTAAGGTGCTACTCTCGAAAGAGACTAGACGGCTGATGATAGAGAGATTGGGGTTTAATTCTGGTCGGGTGTACTGAGGTGGCTTTTCCTAATTGGTTTCCCACACACTTTCCCCAAAAATGCAGGCATGCTTCCTCTAAATTCAACCTTCTTCATCCTTAACCCATTAGCATACCGTATTGGCCCGAAAATAGGCCACCCCCTAAATTTTTGACAACTTTCAGAGAAAAAAAAATTTTCCTACTTAAATATGTTCAGTGTATTAAATTATTTGAAAATAAAAATTATTTAATAGTAGGTGCTTACACTTAAAATGATGTCACTTGGGAAAAAGAGGTAAGTTATTCATAGTAAAAATGAGACCACTTGAAAATTAAAAAATAATGATACACTTAAAATGTGATCACTGAAAGAAATAGGCTAACAATGAGACACTTTGAGAGGAACGAAAAATTATTCATCACTGCTCTCATCAGTGTCACTTTCTTCACTCTCATTGGTCTCTTTTGCGTGGTCCTCCCACAAAATATCATCTTCTGTGTCATCCATCTTATTGGATAGGCAGCACTTCTTAAATCCATGAACAATGGATTCAGCAGATATCCTTCCCCAAGCAGTTAATATCCACGTGCAAAGCAGGTTCAATGAAGACTTCTTAATTTTGCCACTGGGGGTTGGGGGACTGACAAAAGCCAGTCTGAATACTTCCTTTGGAGGTTTTCCTTGAAGGGTTTATTCACAACCACATCAAGGACTTGTAGTTGTGAAGTCATACCTCCTGGAATAACAAGATCTGAATTTGTTGCCTTTACTTTATTTTCACATCTGGAGTAAGATGCCCTTTGAATGCATCAAGTGCTAGAATTGCCAGTTTTTTTAGAAGAGCTCCAGGTCTTCTATTCCACTCGACTGCTAGCCAATCGCACATTCATTCTGCTGTCATCCACCCCTTCTCTTGACACCTGACGATTCCACTGGGCAGGGTTTCTTTCGAGAGTGTTTTTCTTCTTAAAATTACATATGGGGGTAGCTTCCTACCATCAGTAGTTACAGCTAACACAGCTGTAATGTGCAATTTTCCATTGCCAGGTGTCTTCACAACAATGTATTTGGATCCCTTTTCATCCACGCAAGTATTATTCGGCATGTCGAAATACACGGGTGTTTTATCGGCGTTTCCAATCTGACTAAAAAAATAGTCATTCTGTCTACGGAGACCAATTACATACCATTGGTATTTCACCAACTTCTCTGAGTAATCAGTGGGAAACTTTTGCGCTAGAGAAGTTCTTCGTCCTAGTGACAGATCACTTCTGCGCATGAATCTTCGGCACCACCCAAGGCTTGCCTTGAATTCCCTATGTGGCACTTATAGCTCTCATGCAATTTCTTGTGCCTTCAATTATGTCACGACTTATTGAATATTCATCAAGTCTCTTTTCCTTTACAAAAGAAAGAACATGTGCATCAATTTCAGGATTACAGCCATGCTTAGGTGCTCGAAAGGTTTTTCGCGTTGAAATGGTGTTCTTAAAATTGTTTTTTTTTATAAAATCCAGCGACGTAGGTTCTTCTCATCATTTCCCTATTTTCTTCCTGCTTCCCTATTACTCATAGTTTCTGTGTAGTTTATCACTGCTAATTTAAAATTGACATCATAGCTTTGTCTAATCCCCTGGATAAAACACGCTTTTTTCTCGACATGATCCGGTATGTTGCACTTTCAAATTTAATACACACACTAAATTATTGTTCTCACAATAGAATAAATGTTGACCATTTAATACGCAAACTAAATTATTGTTCTCACATTAGAATAAATGTTGACCAACATAGTGAAACAAAATCTCACTAGAAATATTTAAGCTCACTTTACCAAAAGGATATAATGCCGATAGAATGCGCAGAAGAAACTAATTTTATTTTAGCAGCCATTATGGCTAAAATATTGTACACACAAATAAGACAATAATTCTTCATTTATTTTTAAATAACTTTGCCAACTGTCATGGTTCATCTATTTTTAAATAACTTTGCCAACTATCAAAATTCATTTATTTTTAAATAGCGGTGGCGATATATATCGATTTAACAACATGCATATCCTATTGGTATAAAATTGAAAGTGGGTTATCTAAGAGTGTGATTATATACCGCATTAGAGTTTTATAAGAGCTGTTTCTTGGAAAAAATTGCAGCTTATTTTCGGGCCAATATGTTAATTAGTATATAAAAAACCCTAATGGTTAGTAAGACATGAAGCTAAAAAAAAACTAAGTGTAACTACCAGAATGGGTACTTCTAATCAAATTTGAGAAATTTTGTTCGTCCATTTACCTGAGTATATCATTTTGAGTGAGCTCTAGCTCACGCCTATCACGGTTAAATTCCTCAGTCAGGTCATTCATCTCGAGCTTTGTTGCTTGAAGTTTAGAAAAGAGTTTCTTCAACTTCCTAGTCTTCACCTCCGCTTCTTGTTTCAAGTTTGTGAATGTTTCTCGAAACTCCATAGAGTTTGCTTCTTGGATTTCTAATTTTTGTCTCATTTCTACCTCTCGCTTCTGTGAAATATTTAAATAAACAATATAATTGCACTTTTGTGTTAGAATACAAACACATACGCTAAGAATGGAGGAATAACAATAATCAACAATATATTAGTTTAGTATTGATTTACAAATATTAGGGATGGGCCCTTGAATTCTTAAGGATATTCAAGGATTTGAAAAAATTTTGGATTTAAATCCCAAATTCTTAAAAAAAATTTTTTTTTTCTTCTATTTTTCAAGTGAAATTTGTTTTAGAGCTCATACTGTTTAATGGTGGTTCAGAACTAATTATAATATAAGATAAACTCAACAACCAGACCCCAGATCATAAATCTAACACTTAACTGAATGTATGAATGTTATAATGGATGGATCCTAGGAAAATTTTTTAACATTTAGTTACTATTTGTATTTTCTATTAATCTAATGTATTTATATTCCAAGATTCGGATTAAAGATTTGAAGGTAAATTGGAGGTTCAGATTCATAAAATAGTGGATTCAGCCCAATTCAACAAATATCAAAAAGGCATGCTCCAGTTGAAAACAAATTCTATCATTATTGACTTTGTATAGAATTTTCTTGGCATATATTATTTTCTTATTTAAAATTTATAGAGACCAATTAGATTTAGAATACTTTATATTCAAGATTACTTACAAAACAAAATCATAATAAATTACTACTAAGATAAATGACAAGAAAAGCTGATTACTAATAAAATCAGATCCTTAGGCATACCTTTCGTTCCGCAATTTCCTGCTTGCGTAGCTCTAAAGCACGTTGCTGTTCGTTAGTGTGATCAACTATATTTTTACCACCAGACAAGAGCTTACTTTCCATAAACATTAGCTGGGCTTGAAGTTTTTCTGTTTCCTTCCTTTCTCGAATCACTTCCTGTTTTTTACGCTCTATTTCTTCTATCAGCTTTTGATTCATCTGAAAAATAAATAAAATAATCTATGATAAGTATAGTTGTATCAAAATTGACTTTTCTAAAGCATTAAAGTGGCATTCCATTTCCAATCAAATATTTAAAAAGATTCCACATACAGTGAGATCACCAATAGCATAGCTGTCACTAGCGCTGTGGTGATGGCACACCAAAACTAACTCCTCCTCCAACTATGACCCTTCTATTTTTATACTGTCCTACTCAAACTCCTTCAGAAATGGCTAAGTGTTATATTAATTGGTAGCAACAAATTTACAGCAGTAAAATACTACATTACAGATTACTTCATGGGAAGTTTCTTTATCACCAAAAATGTATATTTAAATAAATTTGTCAATCCAAATTACAAATATTGCTCCTAAAGAATAAAAAAAGTATAGAATTAAAATGATATAATCACCATTTATTGTAATAATATTATAAGTATTTATTTTGAAGCCGAGTTGGTATATTTTATCGAGTCGACTACAACTCCAACTGTGACTCCGACTACACAGCCCTGGCTACCACTATTTTCTTAGCACTAAATGTTTAGTGTTTTCCACGTTTTCAAAAGGAATTACCGTTTTTCCAAACAACTTATATTGATAAATAGATAGGATGGACTGGTGTGGAGTACTGTAGTTAGTATTTAGAAAAGGATGGTTTAATATTGAGGGGAAGATATATGCAGTTGTTACACAACTTAATGTTACAGGATTGGCGGAGGGGGTATATAAGGCATGTCCAAATCAACATGATTCATTTTTCACTCAACTTTTTACTATATATAAAGGCCTACTAATTAAAACTTTTTCAATTTTGCAAAAATTTTAGTATTTTTAACAGTTTTCCACGTGTGTAGCAGTCACAAATAGCTTTTTTAGAACCTATAAAAATGAATTAAAAGTAGCCAGCATTGATATTATATTTTAGATGACTAAATAATCATCTAGAGAAAGTGATAGCTCCAGAACACATAATTTGGTGACTAGATGAAAGTAAAATGTATAAAGTGAATAGTATATTAGGGAAGCCTAAAATCAGGTTTTAAGACACCATAAACAATATTTACTTAATCTGTGATCATAGCCATTGGCTGATTTGGTTGCATCAAACCAACACCAAATATTTCAATATATTTATTATTTTCAATTGAAAATACACATTTAAATATAGTTTTTTGGATACTTCTGAATTGTAATATCTCCTGGTATTTTTAAATAACTAGCTTACATTATGTTGTAAATTAGTTTTAATTTTCTTCCAATTTATAACTTTTATAATGGTAGTAACTAGTAGATACACATTTAAAAGAACCAGAATCATTTTTGAACAAAAAATAACAGGAGACTTAATTTGTCTCTAATAGTAGCTTTTCAAATGTTTTTAGAATCAAAACTGGATCCAGAACCAATAAATATTTCATCTTGACTCCGTGCAATTAATATTAGGATAAAATTAATTATAGAATAAACTGACCTCTGGTGAGATGATTATCTCACCATTCATTATTTTCCGTTTCAACTCTTCTTCAGTAATATCAGAAGGAATATCTGGAGTTGGCTGTGTCTTCTTTGACTCTCTTTCTTTCTTCTGATTTTGAGCTTGGGCTCTCATTTCAACGATCTTATGTTTCTCAGCAAGAAGAACCTATGTGATCATAAATTAGGAATTAATTTAATATTACTCGTGTGAAACTATTTTAGCAAGAGTAAACTAGTCCACTCAAGCAAGCTTACATCAATGGATGGCGAATATTATAAGATGCAACCATACTGAAATTAAAGAAAATAGGGTGTACAAGCTTAAAACATTTTTAATATCTTTATATATTGTTATTTGTCTGGGGTATAGATATTTACACTAATAGAGTGGAAATGAGGAAAGTAGAAATGAGAAGAAATGAACCTGCATTTTTGTGGAAGACGATTGGGAAACTACTTAGAAAAAAAACCTTTCTATACTTGGCTGGTATTCTAACCCCAACCCCATAATCAGCAAACCAAACAAGATTGGCACATTTGTTAGCATCACCAATGATGCATGCCGGGTAAGATGGATACATTTTTTGTTAGCATGCTCAATGATGCAAGCCAGACAAGACTGGTACATTTGTTAAAATGGCATTACTATGTGAAAAAAACTGCTTTATTATTATCATCTGTATTTCAGATGTTATTATAGGAAACTATAATCTAGCTAGAAGTTTATTTATTTATTTGAAGTAGTTAACGTGCACATTCTGAACTGATATCAGTACATGAAAATTTCTATGAGCGAGAGCAAAAGGGGCTACCAATTTTGCCAGAAAGGTATTTTCCACACCTTCGAGGATTCTTTTACAGGCCACTTTCGACATGGGACAGACGGCTTTACTTTCCCTTTGAAGGAAAATGGGCTTTGGATTTTTATCGTTCAAGAAAAATTCGGTGACCCCGGCTGAGTTTGAACCCACAAAGCTTGGATCCTGATGCAAACAATTTACCCTCTTACCCTCAATACCATCAAGGTTGACACTAGAAGTCTAGTCATTGACAAATATAGGTGTGTAAATAACTTATCAGTATAGTAGAGCGTTGATAATTCAGATTAATCGGGGATTGACCCAATCTGGATTATTGATTTGTCCGGATTTTCAAAAATATGGCAGAGAAATTCAAAAATACTGTACTGAATAGTTAGGTACGGAATCACAGGTGCAATACTGTAACATACAGTATGACCAAACAGAACTCACGACTCTGACAATGCAAAGAAACTGAACAGGAACCGACTGTTAGGCATAATTATTGGCGCCGCCAATTTTTTTAAAATCATAATGAGCACTGCCAGGGCATATCTAGGTGGCGCGATAGTCTAGGGGCCCCAGAAATCTTTTCAGTATTTTTAAGTTCACTTAAATGATTTTGCACATTTTCCTTGATCCTAAACTTTAATATGTAATACATGTTGTTTTATTAAATATACCATTCCATGAAGCAAATAAAAAATTTCACCTTGAAACAGCGAATTAAGCAAAAAAGGTGGCACAGGCAAAACTACACCGAAAAAAACTCTACTTTACATCAACAGACGAGAATTTTCACCAATTTGGTCACATAATATCTGACTCATACAGCACTACACACTCTACAGGCAATTTGGATATTGAGGACTTCATGACCTATGAATTTCTTAGCTATGGACTAAGGTTAAAGCTACTCGAATTGCCTTGGACTCCTCAAGAGGTATGCAATTTCAAGGAAGACGATCTCGGAACATGGACATAGAGATTGGTTTATTGCTACACCATGTTTAAGATTTAAGGATTTTAATGACAAAGCAAAGAGAGATTGGGATACAGACTCAGTTTCCAAGTCCAAACATTTTGTAGAAGTTACGAGAGAGGAAAAACTATTCGTTTATGAGCAAGTGAATACTACACTACAGCTCACAATCAGATTAAGAAGAACAGAGTAAAGATGATAGATCTGTCTTCAGTGACCTCTTACATCTACCTTATGAGTCAGGGGACAACATTTTAAAAGAACATTTCGTGACATGTTTGTGAAATAGAAAGTACACATTTCACCAAACACAAAAATTAAATCATTGAGTGTTGCTAATTTGTTAGCGAGATCAATAACCGTAAATTAGTTTTTTATGCTAGCTGATGAAACATCAGACATTTCTGGAGAGGAGCAGTTGTCGATAAGTATAAGATTCGTCTCAAAAAGTGCAGACAAACTTGATGCAGAATCAATATCAAGCATGATCATTTCATCATTACAAAATGGGAGTATGAATATAAAAAATATGGTTGGTTGTGCCTCAGGTGTCTAGTGCCTCATAAAACCTAGCTTTAAATGATCAAAGAAATCAATCAGTTTTTCCGGGAAAGTCCAATGAGGCGACCGATAGTCAACATCAACCTTCCACTTCTTTCTGAAACATTCTTGTCTTCTAAATGCCTATGAATCAGAGTGTTCTCACAAACCTGATACAAATAGTAGCAGCTTTGCACGAAATGTCTGTTACAGTGTCTATCAGTAACACGCGAGCAAAGGCATATCAGTTGTATTGTACTTCAATGTCGCCAAGATTCAGAGCAATGATTTGCATCATCGCAAGATACTCCTCACATATGAAGCCCATAGCCAACACACTGCCATCTATAAACATGGATTTGCTTTCTGTTAGGGAGCACATTGCCCCCTCCCTGAAAAAAGTTTTTGAATCTAACTGCGATAGTAACTGCAATAGTGTTGCCAGTGTATGCTAAACTATTTTTACAGCAGCGAAAGAAATAGCTGAAGCCTATGGAGTTGAATTAAGGTGTCCTCACATAGTTGGTCACCAAGTCTATGGATCCAAACCATAAGTTTTAAGAGTATTTTAGAATATAGATCTTCATCCCATATTTGGACGGATTAATAACATATTATTATTATTATTATTATTATTATTATTATTATTATTATTAGCACCGCGTCTTACTACCCGTTCGGGTTATACGCACTTACGCTAATATGTAATGGTAGGGTGATTGTGAGATGAAATGGAGGATCTACAATTTAACGTGGAATCCAAACCACGGTGGAGGCCTGGCATTCCTCACATTCACAAGATGTCTTGTCAGAGGTGAAGGAGGGGTTTGGTAATCAGATAAATCTATGCCGGGACCGAGGATTGAACCTCGGCCGCCAGCATAAAAGTCTGACACCTTACCCCTAGACCGCCAGGTCACCGAATAACATATTGAACACAACGATTCTCGGAAGACAAAGAGTTGGCCAAGACCTCTTTGCAATTCACCCAACATTGATGAAAAAAATCGGCCAAGCAAACTTTTTTACAAAAAAATTTTAGTTTGAAATGTCCTCCAATAACAGATAAATTTGATATAAAAACATTTCCTTTAAAGTGATTTATTTAACCATGCCAAGTTCTTCCCTATAGTGTCTAAAAGTTTATAAATGGCCATGGCATTTCCCGCTAAAACCTGTACAGTGAAAAGATTGTTCAGCACTTTACGCAGAGTTAAGACTTGGGAAAGACTAACAATGACAGAGCAGACACATGATAAATGTTCATCGAGGAAAAGTGAATAGTAATATAGGACAATTCATAAATAAAGTTGTGTACCAGTTTGCTCTGCAGCCACCTAGAATGCAGTTTCTGTTTTGTTAGCTTACTTCCTAAGGTATACTTTTATACTTGCAGTTTTGTATATTTCCCACATATCTTTGTTGTAAAGGTATAGGAGTAACCATGAATTTAATAGTTGTTTTGTCCTAACATAAAAAAAAAGAGAGTTAGAGATTACATTTATTATTATTATTATTATTATTATTATTATTATTATCATCATCATCATCACGTCTTACTACCTGTTCGAGTTATATGCACTTACGCTAATGTGTAATGGTAGGGTAACTGTGAGATGAAATGAAGGACCTACAGTTTAACGTGGAATCCGAACCACGGTGGAGGCCTGGCATTCCACACATTCACAAGTTGTGATTAATACACGTCTTGTCAGAGGTAAAGGAAGGGTTTGGCAATCAGATAAATCTGTGCCGAGGCCGAGGATTGAACCCCGAATCCCCAGCACAGAAGTCTGACACCTTACCCCCCCCCCAACCACTTTTAATGTAGATTGTTGGCTCAAACAAAGTGAAATGATTCATGTCAATATTATTGCATAGTAGAACACTCCTGAGGTGAATCATCTTTTATAATCAGCTCCACATTTTAAATTCACATTAACTCAGAGCCCAAGATAGATCAGGGTTGTTCAAAACAGCGCTAATAATTGCATTTCAAATATATTAAAATAGCTAGCACCATGATATAGTATCTTGCCTCACCTGGGCTTGATGAGTCACAACAAGCCAGTGTAGTAGTCTCATACTAAATCAATAGTAACTAAGCTAATATTTCAAAAACCTAAATTTATTAGGGTCACTTTAAAGTACTAAATATACAACTTATGTGAAGAAGTGCATAAAAGTGCCTGGGGTTGATAATTTATTATATTTCAATTCCAATCCAGGTTAATTTTCCTTAAACTAATTGTAGCCAATAAGTGTTTATCAAACTAAGTGACCATATAAAGTACCTCTAGAGCAAGTACATTCAAACTTCCCTTAACAATGTTAATCTATTCCCTAAAAACACCACTAAATAAATATAAGATTTAGGTGTTAAGGCCCAAATCAGTTCTAGAAGGCCAGACATTTTTACAACCTAAAAACCTTCTTTTAAAACTAATTTAATAGATTTTTTTTATATACATAGGTACAGTATTCTAAATATAATTAGGCATAGATTGAGATAAAGGAAGACTTTATTACTAATTGAATTATGGTTGACATGTTGATATGCGCTAATAAGAGTTGTGTTTGCGTCGCTTGTTCCAAAGAGTTGTTTTCGTACTTTATTGCTTTTTCGCGTTGTTAGGCATTTGAAACTTTAAGAAAAAAAACTGTAACTGGTGCATATTTTGATTTTTAGATGAGTTACAGGAATGAAATTGAATGAGGAAGTGAAAGAGTGTGAAATGAAATAAAGCAAGCAAAATGTGAAGTGATGGTAATGACAAGGAAGATGATAAGGTCTAGTAAATCTATAAGGTTTGATGGAGTAGAGCTGAGAAAAGTACAGGCTGTAAAATATCTTGGAGTAGAGAAGAACTAATAAAAAGAAGGCTACAGGGGGATTTGTTCTATAGGTGTGTAAAAGACCTTCTTTGGAGAAGAGAAATGTCCTTGAAGTGTGTAAGTCCAAAGACAAAACTTTTTTTTCTTTCATTTTTAACATTTTGCTAATTGATAAGAAAGATAACATAGTAAGGAAAATGTACATAGCGTCTAGGTGGGCCGAGCAAAGAGTCATGGAAACATACCAGATTTTGTATTCATATGGTGTTATGAGTGAGAAGTTTCCAAAACCATTACGAAGTAGTTTCACTTTCAACATAGTTCTGAATAACCCATTGCATTCTCCCTTAAAGTAACACAAATTTACTTTCAAAGAAATACTGTGGTAACAAGGGCAGAAATTATGTGGAACATTGCCAAAAACAAAAGTTCTATCACATGTGTCTAACATTAGTCCCATGACTATGTGCCAATAATTACTATGTAGCAATTTATCAAGGTGAATTTCTAGTACTGAAATAAAAGGGCCCATCTAAACAGTATATTATTTTCAAAGTGGGTAACAGTTTCACATGCTAAGAGTGGTCCTGCATTCAGTGCCTAGTGTGCACTTTTACTAATAATGACGTGTCCTATTTGACAGGCTTCAGACGTTTGCTGTGCATCAGGCAATTACTTGAACGTACTATTTCATTTTAAAAAGTAATGTGTAATGAGGTAAGTAATTACAGCATAATGTGTGTTTACGGTATACACAGGTTATATTGTCATTTAAACGGAATTTAATGACATTTTAAGTCTTATGTGCTGTAGATGTTATGTTGCGTTAACCATAGTTTCAATAATGTCCAAGCAATTTTTTAGACAAAAACTTTAATTGAAACAGGTTATAAATTTTTTTTATTCTAGGCCTAATTTAATTCACTGGTGTTCTGACTTTGTTTTATTAATGCAATATTTACTAAGGAGAGTCCTAAAATTCCAATTTCATAAATACTCAGCAATTTAATTTTTTGGAAGCCTACTAAAAGGAATTTACCAAATTTAATTGATCCACATTATTTTTTTCCAGGTATAAACCTGAACGTCTGATTATTAACCTACAAGACATAACATCGGTTTTCCTCCATGTGAAGACTGAAATTAGAACACAGTTTCCTCCTATATCAAACATTCAGTTGTCAGGTCAACAATGGCTAGGTATCAGAAACACGAGGACTCAAATACAATAAAATGACGCTACTTACCCTATCTCTTCTAAGTTTTGTGAAAAATAGTCATCATGGAGACAATAAGATTTAGTTTAAACTTGTTTTGTGCTGAAATTACAGTTTGACGTAGGGAAATTTTCGTGCGGGAATTAACGATTTCATCAGGAACAAGACAGGAAACGAGAAAAACATTTAAAAATAATTTTACACTTTAGGTTTTTTATATATATATATATATCAAATCTGAAAGAGATATAGATATATATATATATATATATCAAATCTGAAAGATATATATATATATATATATCTTTCAGATTTGTAATTTTAGTCTTAATTTAACTTACCTAATCATTCCAATAAAAAAATAAAAATAATTTTCTAGTTTCAATTGAGTTAAACATAGTGGAATATGTC
The DNA here is from genome assembly GCA_902151425.1 of Timema shepardi. NCBI lineage: Eukaryota > Metazoa > Arthropoda > Insecta > Phasmatodea > Timematidae > Timema > Timema shepardi. Next base: position 158,920 of record CABFVX010001017.1, on the reverse strand, counting down.
AAAAATAGTTTAAATAGTCAGGAAAAGGGACAAAAGCACCGACTTGGCTGCAGTAATTGGTACGAGCAATAAATAAATTTACCTTCAGTAAAAAAAATTATACACACACACACACACACTCAATATTTGTATATTCATTTATTTTTAAACTTTAATTATTCCAAATAAAAAACCTGGTGTCTAATGCAAATGTTATAATTGTCTATTTTAAATCAAGCATTTTTGGTACAAATATCAATAAATACAAAAAATATATTTTAAGATTGACTAAAATAGTTATTAAAAAAAGCACGCATGGCATGAATTTTAATAAATACTTACAATGTTAAATACAAAAATATTCAAAATAATATGAATAAATAAATACAAATGAGCTACAATCTTGTCCATAAGAATAATAAAAAAAATCTCAACTGAGCCAGTGTATCTGGGTACCTCATACATTTCAGTTATTTAAGTTATCACAAAAAAACTCTGTTTGACTTTAAAAAAATATTAGCTTATCCAACAATTATTATCTATGATATTAAAGCAAATGGATGCCATTTCAAATAATTACATTTACGTAACAGATATGTCTTTATGCAAATAAGTGTGTTGAAGGTGTATTCCACATATAATTAGATATTTAAAAGCCACTTTTATAATTATTTCAAGCTAAAAATATGTTTTCCTATCTTAAATATATTCAGAGATATATATATTCAATTTCCTTCAGTGAGGTTTTGTTATTTAACGGCGCTCAGTTGTACTGTAAGGAGTTACAAAATAAAAACGACAAGTTTCGAGTGTCCAGCTGTCTCTTTATGCAAATAAGTGTGTTGAAGGTGTATTCCACATATAATTAGATATTTAAAAGCCACTTTTATAATTATTTCAAGCTAAAAATATGTTTTCCTATCTTAAATCTATTCAGAGATATATATATTCAATTTCCTTCAGTGTTGTTTTGTTATTTAATGGCACTCAGTTGTACTGTAAGAAGATACAAAATAAAAACGACTGAAGTTCAAAGTGTCCAGCTACACTTAATGGAAGATGAGGTTAATTTAGATTTAATAAATTAATATTATTTTCAAAGAAAGTTAAATAAAAACTTTAACTTTGATAGCCTGTTCTTAATTGTAAATTTTTTTCCCACATACATTTTTGGAACAACCATTTTCTAGAATTTTTCCCCGAAGTTTGGGATCCTGCTCAGCCCCAGTTTAACGTAGTAAATTATATTGTTTGGCTGTTTGCAGCATGTACAGTAGGGCCTCCATATCCGCGGGTAATACATTCCTAGATCTACCGAGGTTACATGAAACTGCGGATAATACTGAACTATATATAACATGATACTCATGCAACATACATAAATACGATAAAGTTTAAATGATAAATTAGTCATAGTAATACATTACCAACATTAAATAATGTAAATAATAATAATGTGTACTGTACACTACAGTGTACTTACTATTTTATTCTCTATTCTTCTTGTTTCAAGAATCATTGATTATGATGGTGGTGATATGAATGCACAATGCTCACGATGAGGAGATGAAGTGGGGTGATGATGTAGGCATTGCGACTTATATAAAAAAGTATTTGATTAAAAATGGATAAAATTGGGCAGTGGTAGACCGCGAATAATTGAATCAGCGAATAGAGGGGCCCTATTGTATACACAACATTTTCAACTATAAATTGAATAACATCAGATTATTTTAATTTCTATGTATGCAATAATTTCCTATTTAACAAAGGGAATTTTACTCCTCTATTTTAGTTAGAAAATTAAAAAAACTTGCTGGCTATCAAATGTTTACAAATTTGTTGAGCCCCGATTAATCTGATCAAAAGCCACAAACAATATTAGTGGCGACAATTTTTTTCCCCTCTTTCTTTTTTTCAAACTTAATTTAGAGAAGAGACAACACAAAGCAATTATGTAAATTGTAAATACCTTAAGTCTGGCTATCTCTTGTTGATATTGCCTTAAAAGCGCATCCTTTGGATCTTCATTCACACGAGGTTTATTCTTTATATTTTTAGCACGGTTTGCATAACGAAGGGTTGTTAAACTTTCATCATAATTGTAGCTTGCAGGACCAATGTTGGCAACCATTACTGTTTTAGAATTGCCACCTAACGAGTCTGAAAATAAAATTAATTTGTTCAATAAAGAAAACAAAATATATCAATCTACTATAACACATTTTTAGCATTAAAAAGAGGAAGGGTACACACAAAAAAACTGAAGGTTCAAAAATTCACAACTAAAACATTATTATTATTATCACTGCGTCTACTATCCGTTCGGGTTACAAGCACTTATGCTAATGTGTAATGATAGGGTGATTGTGAGATGAAATGGAGGACCTACAGCTTAACGTAGAGTCAGAACCACAGTGGTGGAGGCCTGGCATTCCACACAATCACAAGTTGTGATCAATGTAGTTTCTACCCTCGTCTACATAAAAAAGAGGCCGGGTGCGCCTCGAAAATTAATATAATGTGTTTTGTTGTAGTTTAAATTGTGTGTGAACTTTGAAACCTACACTCTTCTGTCAAGTTAGTAGAACTTGCCCTTATGGCTTCTATCTTACAGTTTGGTGCTATTTATTCATCTTTAAAAATAAAGATATATTTTATATGATACATAGAAGCAAATGCAGGAAAGTGTGATAAGAACCAAATATTGCTTTTAGCCATTTACTGTGAAATTTAGAGCCTTTTAAACTTCCCATTGCTAATATAAATAATTAATGGTTACCTCTATTAAAATAAATCAGTAGATATGGCTTGTGCAGTTCTCAAATTCATACCCTACTTTGAGCGGACATATTTTATGAAGTATTTATTTTAATGGCTTACATCTATACCAACCTTGTAATATTCTAGTCAGTTTAGAATCACGGTAAGGAATGTGAGTAGTTTTCCCATCTACAAGGGCTGATATCACATTCCCTAAAGCTGACAGAGAAAGATTGATTTTGGAGGCTTCTTTTAGCCTGGCTCCCTGAAAAATATATTTATTAACAGTGATGTATCGGCTATTATGTAGAAATAATAATAATGATGATGATAATGGTGTATGAAGGGTTTTTGAATTTGAAGCAAACTTGAATCAAAGATATGAAATATTCTCAAAACTAAATCAAAGTTTGAATATTTTTTGTTAGTTGTTTTATGATTGAAAAAAATACTATATTGTTGCTATTTATATACACTACATTTATATGCACTAAATTTGATTGGAATTGTTTTATTGAACAATTTTTTGTTTTTCTTGCAAAGTGAAAATCGCAAAGTGAAAAGTTGCAAAGGTGGTTCTTGAAACAGGGCACAAAGACACAATTAACCAAATCTTCAATTTTACTGATTGCATTAAAAACGGTGTCCTTTACATAGGGTTGAGATTCAGTGAATCCAATTCTCCATGATGTTATTCATTTTTTTAAGGTAAGTTGATAAACTGTTCGGCTGTATTTCATATTCTTATGTGATATCACACTTCTTTTTCACTCCCTTTTCCACTTCGATAATCACTTCAACCTTCTTGGCTAAGGTTAAACTTGTGGAGGTTCCACACTTAGACATCGTGAAAACATCGCAATTTACACTCGTCAAATGACAATGAGTGAATGTCACAGAGGAAAAAGTTGTCAGATTAGGACAAGCAACATAAACCTTACCCCTTCCATGCTGGGCATCACCTGATGACATTGTCACATAGAAGCGATTAAAGCAGAGCCAAAACATCCCCTATTTTAGGAAAACTGTTTGCAGCTGGTGCAAAATTCCTTGCTTTCTTTTTTACTATGAGCAAATAACTTTTAGCCACATCTGAGATTCCTGGGATTATTGGGTATTGTTGAGGTTGTTAAATAAGGTTTAAAATGATTAAAAACTTGAAGAAATTAACAATATACTGTATAAACTTCTGACTATCCAAATATTTCTTTCTAAAATTTGAATTCAAATTAGCCAGATCCTACTGTTCCATATTGCTGCCAAAAATAGGCAGCATAAAAATATGATCACTTTGATAGGAATAAAATTATTCAATATGAAAATGAAAGTAGTTTGAAAAGGGATATAATAAATCATAGTTATTTCTATATTCTTTGTTGATATTACTTTTAGTATTGAGATTTAAAATTTTATGCCATAGCTACGTTTTAATGTTAATGGTCAAACTATTTCTATGTATATTATTATTGTTATTATTATTATTATTATTATTATTATTATTATTATTATTATTATTATTATTATTAGCAGCAGCACCGCATCTTACTACCCGTTCGGGTTATAAACACTTATGCTAATGTGCAATGGTAGGGTGAATGTGAGATGAAATGAAGGACCTACAGTTTAACGTGGAATCCGAACCACGGTGGAGGTAGCTTTTTATTTTTTTTAGCGTGCGTATAACCCAAACGGGTAGTAAGACGCGGTAATAATAGTAATAATAATATTTTTTAGCATTGGGCTTTACTACCCGTTCAGGTTATACGTTTAAGCACTAATTACTCTAATGTGTTGGGGATGAGAAAGGTTGAATTTTGAGGTAGTGCACCTTTATTTGTGTAAAGATAGAGTGGAAAACCATTTAAGGAAAACTCTCTTTAGTGTACTTGACCAGGTTCAAACTCCGATCTCTTCATCATTGGCAGCCAGTCTATTATAAGAGTAGCGCCTTAGGCCATGCGGCTACCAAAGTGGGTATTGGCTTTGTTGAAGATACTAAATTGTTCCCAACATAGAATAACATATTTTGTGAGAAATAGCCAACTAATAAAAGTGTTTAAAACGTGTGTAAAAGAAAAAGTAACTAATGAAGGTTTGTCAATTTCATTTTGGTGGGAATTATTTCTTCAGCTAGTGTATTTTTTAATATGAGAGGCATTATGAGTATTAAGGTTTGACAATTTTTAAATTGGATCATTGCGGTTAAACAATTGCGACGATTAAAAACTAGTTCGATATATATATATTGTATGGTCTGCGAACTTGGGCTTTTTCATTCATGTCGAGCTCAAGTCTAGTATTTCTAAAAGCTACTGAATTTGAGTCAAGTTCAAAAATATTCATAATTTTAAAATGTTAAAGAGTATATATTTGTTTATTTTAAATGTAAGTAGGTATTACATCTTTAAAATTTTAGATTTAAAAAAAATACCAAAAAACATGTTCTTAAAATATGAATGACCCTCATTTTTATAAATATCAATAATGTTAGAAAAAAAGTCAATAAATGGAAATATCGGTTAAAAAAAGAAGGCCAAATAGAATAAATAATTAAAATGGTTTCAACACTAATGCCTTTAAGGACATTAAAATTACACTATCTACACTAATATTATAAAGAGGAAAGATTTGATTTTTTGTTTGTAATGGATAAACTCAAAAACTACTGGATCGATTTTATAAATTCTTTCACCAATATAAAGCTACATTATCAGCGAGTAACATAGCTATATTTTATTTTGAAAATTTAATTTATTTAATTTATTCCTCTTAAAATGTTGATAGTCACTCATATTTTATGGTAGAGTCTATGACGATTCTTCAATATGTGTGTTGAAAATAATAATGCGGGGTTGGGGC
>CABFVX010001017.1:128364-146945 GCA_902151425.1 Timema shepardi | reverse complement strand
CCCCCACTCCGCCCAAAACAAAATTAATCACTTTCAGTTGTTTCTGGGTTTCTTTGATTTATATTGACTTACGCAAAAGTAGTCCAACACTGTTTCTTTTCATTGCATTATTAATCCTTTCATTCACTTCTGCCACTAATAACTTGTAAGAACATCTTTAGCTTCTGAATCTTGTTTTTCTAACAGGTTCTCTTTTTGCATTGCCTGTTTAGCTTCCTGCAATTTCTTTTCCAAAACTTCCCATTTGCTTGAAACTCTTCACTTTGATTTTTTATTTTCTCTTTATCTTCTTGCTCTTGTTTCTTCCGTTCAGCCTCAATTCTCTTCTCTTCAAGTCCAACCAAGTACAACTTTTTGGGCCCCACATTCCTTCTTAATGAAATTCTTTGTGAATGATACTGTGTTGCACTGATAGTTGTAATGTTTAAGAGCATCTTTGGTAGACTGTATGGCCCTGATGGATGCCTCAAAGAGAGGTCCTGTTGTTAGATAGTTTGATGTTTGTGAAAATCCTCGCTCAACCTCAGTATTTCCATGGGGTGGCACAAGGATAGCTTTAACAAGCCTTTTAATTTAGCCTATTCTGGTTGGAGTTCATTATAACACTACCTCCAAAAACAATTTTATAACCATTGAATTCCAAAGATACTGTACAGATGTTAGAGCATACATCACATTTATTCAAACAACGTGACACATTATGACACAATATTTTGTTTTGCTAACTTACCAGCAAAAAGGAAGATCCATACTTCAACCACTACAAACCAAAGGGTTTCTTTCTTTTAGAGGTCAAAAAGTAGGAAAAGTAGGACAAAAATGAGCCCTGATTATGATTTTTTTTTACAATATCTCACAAACCAAATAGGCTATACACATATATGAGACTTTCTGAAGATGAGGGTCTTCTTCCTCAGTGTGAGTTTAACATGGAGCAAAATCTGTGTAGCTCTTAACCTAATTTATTCTTAAAGTGAAACAATGGTTGGAAAGTAAAGTGCAAGTAGCCAGATGGAAAGTTAAATGTATGTGCTAGAATTAGAGATTGTTTATTTCTTTAAATTCTGGACGTGTTGGTATTAATAAAAGGAGACTAATTTCAGAAATTAGTGCTTCAACATGAACGAATTCATTTGTGAGATCAAGCCAAACCTTCAACTTTGAATTCATATTTTTCTCTTTTAACAAAAACTAAGTTTCATGTAAAAATTTTCAGAAAGACTAAATATATTCAAACCTTTTATCTATTTCAGAGAATTAATTAACATTTCCTTTTATGTCTAAATATCAATTCTGTTTTTTTCCTTGTTCCTCAACAATACTATTGTACTTTGCCAAATTAGAATTACATAGGTAGGAATTAAAAAAGGAAAATAATAATGACCCACAAAAGTTCTAATAATTGTCTATATATATATATACACACATAAAACATTATTTTTATTCATCTTGATGTTAACTTTCATTAAGTAAACCAATTCAGAAGACACTGATCCTAGATTAGAAATATTTAAAATTATGTGATTTTTCTATCACACTTGGCCTAACCTATCATTTAAGGTTGACCCATCATGCAGTAATTCGTTTTATTACTTTTTATAATATTAGTGTTGTTTTAATGTACTTAAAGACATGAGTGTTGAAACCATTTTTTTTTTCTATTAGGTTCTATAGGTTTTTTTAGTTTGTTCTTATTTTTATTTGATTTAAAAACTGATATTTCCATTTGTTAACTTTTTTCTTACAAGTATTTATATTTATAAAAATGAGTATAATTTATATTTTAAGAACATGAGTTTTATTATATTTTTAAAATCTGAAATGTTAAAGATGTGATACCTATTTACATTTAAAATGAACAAATATATGCTCTTTAAAATTTTAAAATTATGAATATACTCGAACTTGGGAGTTAAAAAAAAAATACTTGACTCGAGTTCTACTCAAATAAAAAACCCAAGCTGACAGACCCCTACTTAGCATGAAATGTTTTGTGCATATTTATATTTGATTTTTTTTTCTGAATATTTTAATAAAATATAATTAGATGTACAATATGAACAAAAATTGTAGACAGTTTTATCCTACTTTTTTTTTTAACAAATACTAATTAAGACTCATTTATATGTAAATAATATCGCTTTCAACTTATAATATGTTTTTTTTAGAAAAATAACCCAACTTTTCCCCTAAAAATAACCTCACCTTTTGCATGTGTCTACTCATTAGTGCATATACACAGATAGATCCGATGGGTAATAAGATGTAGTACACAATTTAAAAATAAGACTGTGAAACTTTGCTGATGTTGTTATTTTACATGTCAACCAACCTTACAGTAGTTTTAAATATCCAATAACACTTTATAAACATATATGACATTTATATTTGGCTAACCTGTTAGAAAAAGATATAATGGTTCATAAAATAAAATGAACATTAAACTAGGTGAATTTCAATGATGAACTAACCTGATATCTTCCTGATAGATTTCCAAATATGAAGCTCGAACCAGGTATTGCATGTTTGATGAGCGTGAAATATAGTTGAAAATTTGTTCAAAAGACTTAGGTATGATACCTTTTTGAGAGGGGTCATTTTTTGGACCTGAAATATCAGAAACATTCCCAATTAATTTTGTCATAGCTATTTTATAGTTTAAAATTGATTGGAGAGTTATATTTATTTACAGCAATTAAATCAGTAATATTCTTGCAAAATGTTAATTATGTAACACAACTTTAACAAAAAAAGATGCTTAATTCATTGTTTATATTATTTTCAATTTTAATGCTATATGAAGATTATTAAATAAATGCCATTATGAAACAAATTAAACATTCTGATATACTTTACATGAAACATTAACCAAATGTATTAATCTAGTGATCTTAAGAAGCCAACTCGAGGCAATTATTGTCTCACTTTAATCTCTCCAGAGAATAAAAAGACACAAGAAGGAGCCAGGATTTTCATGAGGAGGGGAGGGACGAAATATTTTTAGGAGGGGGGAGGGTGGCCAGGGTTTGTTCATTGGGGGAGCGAGGGTGCCTTATCACAGGACAGGATCGAAAAATTCTGACAGAAAAGTCCTTCAAAATTTGAGAGAAATTTAGAAGATAAATTTAAAAAACCTCGTTTTTTGTAAATTTTTGTATATGAAATTAAATTATGTGCTAAAAATGTTAATCCGTTATTGACTGTGATTGACACGTGAAGAAACTGGCTACATGACAGTGCAACTAGTTGTGACTATAATATACATTTAATCAGTTTAATTTATTTTAATACTAACTAAAAATATTTTNGTGAGTAAAGGAACCTTATAGCCAGAACCTGGATACACAACAAGTGTTAAGTCAGTCGAGACAGTTGAGCAGAGGCAAAAATCACTGCTTATAACAAACCTCAAGACGTCTGTCTCTCAAGGCAAGAAGGGGTGAGGCAAACAATGTCATGAAAATATCATTCTAATTAGTCATATATCCATAACACATAATTGTTATTGCACACAAAAATATGGCTTCAAGGGTTTCATTTGAGTTTGAGCTTTAAAGACATTTGACAAATATTGTAATATTTTGTAGCAAGGTTTCAGATAAAGGCTGGCTCACCCTCCATTGTGTAGGTTTTACCAGTTCCAGTCTGGCCATACGCAAAGATGGTGCCATTGAAACCATCAAGAACTGAAGACACTAGAGGGCGTATGGATTCTTCATACAAGTCTTCTTGTCGGGAGCTAAACAGAGAGAAATATATCTCCATCTTAATATTGAATATAACATGCAATTTATATCTTGAAATTTAAATAGTTCAAGGCGATTCAGATTATTTTTAAATTATTGTCAAAATGTACTGAAATAATTAGTTATTTAGAGCAAAATAATGAAAATTGACTGGGTTAGTGTTTGGAATGGCTTTGCAATTAAGTACTAAAAATATGGTTGGCCCCTTGAATCCTTAAGGATATTCGAGATTGGAGGATTCGAGACTCAAATCACTGAACAAAATTTGTTTTCTTTAAATATTTCTAGTGAAATAATGTTTTAGAGCTTTAATACTGCTTATTGGTGGTTCAGAACCAATTATAATTAGGTATGGGATGAACTTAACAACCAGACTTCATAGCAGTAACTTAACACTTAACTTATTGTATGAATGTTATAATGAATGGATTTGGATTATAAGGAAAAATGTTGACATTTAGTTACTATCCGTATTTTCTATTATTCTACTATATTTATACTTACTCTTATGTTCATAACTTATTCAAAGATTCAAATTAGGATTCAAAATTCAGATTCATAAACTAGTGGATTCTGCTCAAAAAGAAGCAAGATGGTTCAATTCAAAGAAAATTAAAATGATCCTAATCACATTTTCAGACTTTAATACCAATCTTTTTTTTCTTTAAAAAAAATGACTTCAGTATTTAAATCCATTTTATTTTAATCAAATGAAATGTGAATATTATGCTAATTTACTAGAACTGACTAAAAAGCTATCAGGAGTGCATCCCTTAGTATTTTATTTATTTATTTGAGGTATTTAATGTGCACTTTCTAAACCAACTGATTATATCAGCACACGAGAATTTTTACAAGTGAGAGAAAAAGGGCCTCCCAATTTTGCCAGGTATGATATTTTCACAATCTTCTTTTACATGCTATAATCAATACAGGACCAACGGCTTTACTTCCCCCCCAAAGGAAGTTGTGCTATGGATTTTTATTGCACAAGAAAAAAAATTTGTCGATCCCAGCTGGGTTTGAATCCATACACATCGAGTCCTGAGGTGAGTACTTTACCCTGTGACCACTGAGGTTGATCCTCACATAGTAGTTTAGACATAAAAACCACTAGTTGATGACTAAGTTGAGTGAAAACTAGGTGGGGTTAACGATATGGTTTGTACAGTAAATAGCTTACTTCCAATCATAAACTGCATCAAAGGTGAACATCTTCTTACTATCTTTACTTGAGTCTTTAGGATGGGAAATTTCAATGACTCCTCTTGAGGAAACTACTTCAATGACACTGAAAATAAATAACAATATGTTTTAAGACAACAAGAGAATAGGATATTTTGATATAAAAGACAAACACAAAACATTGAGATCTTAAGTTTAGAAAAATGATTACCATTAAATAATAAATTATATCGGTGACAATGAGACTTAATTTTTAAGATACACAATATCAAGAAAAATCCATTATTGCTGATATTACATTACAACAATATGGTTCACATTTCTTTTGAATGAATAAAGAAGCAATGAGTATAAATTAAACCAGTCCGCTTAACTTTGCAAATATATCTATATTCCTAAGAGAATTTTGTAGAAATCCTATTAAAATAAAGGAGTTTAGGATTTCTTTTGATGTGTCTTGTTGCATATTGAACCAAATCAATCCTAATATATAATGAAAGTTACAGATAAAAGAGAAGTGTTAAAATAATAATTCAAGACATTTATGGCCAAATTCATGTAGAGGGCTGCCCTTAGCAGAGGTGGGGCCATGAGCAAACTTCTTTTGAGGGGCTTTCAGATATCTGCCTTACTAAACCCCCCGCCAAGTTAAAAACTGTATTTTTGTTTAATGTCATTACAATAGTTTGGACCTAAATACCAAATGTTCTGCTGTATAGGGTTTCAGGAAATGCCCTAAAAGGTAAATACATGTAATAATTAATGCTAGAAGCCGTGTTTTTATACATCAAAGTGTTGATTTCTCCCCAACTCTTAGTTCTATTTTCTTTCCCAACCAATTTTGATCTGTATAAAGGTTCGAAGAACAACTCTATCATGTTTGAATTTATNGAGCTCACTTCGCTCGATCAGTGAATCAAACTACAAGATTATGTTTTTAATGATTTTTACACTTTGAAATATTTTCTATTATCACCTCTACAAGGAGCCTACTATGAGAGTACGCAAATAAAACTTTCCCACCCCAACTTGTTTTACCTCCGTCACCTAATAAAGCACTAACAGAACAAACTACAGGTTTGAGCATGTAAATAGTTACACAACGCCGAGTCAACATAAAAGGAAGACTAGATATTCAGAAATGATCCAACAGAAAGTCCACCCACATCAGTGGTCACACAATCTAGGGCACCACTCTCACAATAGTTTATATTGTTGTGGACAAAGAGGTTGAGGTTCGAATTCAAGCAGAGAGCACTGCAGGTGGTTTTTATAGGCTACTTAAGAGCCATATTACTGTGGTTTTCCCATCTCATGACTATACATTTAATCTAAATTATAAACTAGCTTTCTAATCCTTACCCCTTAGTGTTTTTATTATCGTGCCTTACTACCTGTTCAGGTTATATGCATATAGGATAATTACTTTAGTGGAGTAAGGATGAGGAAGGAAAGGTTTTAGAGGTAATCTATCAGAATTTGCATGGAAGGAGAGTGAGAAACCATTTAGGAGAAACCACCTTCAGTAGCCCAACCAGGGCCTTTAATTTTGAAACGTGCGAGTAGCGATTTGCTTGCGTATTTCTCTCATCTCGCACACTTCTGTGCTGCGAAAACTGATGTCACACGATCGAGTAGCGAGCGGATTCTACTCGCCAGCCTCACACCGTGCGAGAAAGGCCTTGTCTATCAGATAGACAGTAAACTAACAAAATGGGTGTCATCCCCCTCTTCGGTTGCAGCTTTCTGAGAGTGATTTTGTTGAAATAAACATACCACTATACAAACCTTCAATAAAAACTATTTGTTTGTGTGAAAACATAATTTTATATATATATATATATATTAATTTTTTCAAGTTCTCTTAACCGTCTCATGATCTAAAGTTTGCGTGTTCAAATCCTCGCACTGTAGTTTTTTTTTTTATTTATCAGACACTAAAGTTTAATTTTAAATGATCATATTAGTAAGCATATAATATGTTTTAAATATATTTTATAGAATTAAACAAGGTATTTGAGCCTACGTAGACTAACATGATAGTCCTTAAAAATAATTTAAAAAGGTATTAAATTAAAAACGGTAGGACTACATTAATTTTGAAATTTTGTATGTAGGTGATTATTTAAAAATTATATTAATGGGGTTTATGACATAAATTTGTACACATTTTAAACTAAGGCTAAGTAAGCTAATTATTATTTGCATAGTAGACATTTTTAGTGTATATTTATGTTTTAAAAATAGTTGCAAAAATAAAATAATATATTACCGAATTCTAATTACGAAAACGTGATTTAAATTCAGACAAAAAACTTAAATATTTTACATGGGGTGGGATCGAACTCGCGGAAACCTGAGTTTGGGTCAAGCACGCTATCAAATGTGCTAAAGTGGATAGTTACCGAAAAAACGGTTTTACTTATAGTAATATAACTTTGAGAAAATTTTGAGACAACAAGCTTAGATGTATACAACTGGAAGATGGTTTCCCTATAAAACTAAACAAATCGTATATGATGCACTCAATACAATATTAGTGTTTACTTTCAGTTACGTATATTGTATAATGGCGTGTTGTGGCATCTCATCGCCTCAACCCTTCGGCACGTCATGGTTTTACAGTGTTGTCGGATTGAAAACTGAGTCGCAAGCGAAACAACACTAGACGGACTCGCACGACAGTAGAAACCTTTCAAAATTAGCTCTGTTTCAATACAGCCTGCAATTTGTGTTTCAATACAGCCTGCAATTTGCGAGTATTTTCGCAAGTTTCAAAATTAGGGGTCCAGGACTTGAATCCCAGTTTCCTTGTCCACAGCAGGTCAGTCTAACACAAGAGTGACACTTTAGATCAGTCACTGAAGTGGTTAGCCCTTAAATTAAGCCATTAATAACATGATGTTTAAACATACAGTAGACCCCCTCAGCCATGACCGTCCCACTTGGCTGCTTGTGTGTGCACTATTGCTGTTACAAACACTTGATATGGCTCCTCAGTAGGCTAGAACAGAAACCTACTATTGACATTTTGTGGCTAAGTAGGTGAAGAGACTTATACTTCATTCACGGGAGGAGTTTACCTCTGAAAGGTCTTTTTTCTTACCAATATCCTACTATATAATAGATTTCTGGTAGGGAAAAAAGTCCTTTCCCAGGTAAACTCCTACCGTGAACGAACTTTAGCAGCCAACACTAGGATATAATCTTTAAAACAGACAAATATTAGAGACTTTTTGCACCAGAAAATATTTAATTTTGTGTTGACTTGATTAAATAATTGTAGTAAACTTATCGTCACCCGAGAATGCAAGTGTTCTATCTCCAAAATGGTTAAATTTGAGATATTTGGTGTATACCTTTATTTAGAATGCATATGATCCACCTGTGGTGAAATTGAGACTATTAAATAATTACTTAAGAAGATACAAGCTCGAGTTGTCTTCTAGTAACATTGGTTTTATACACAAGGTCAAACTTCAATGCTCTTATACACAAAAGTGAAAAATTGGACATAGAACACTTGCATTCTCGGGTGACGTTATGTAAAATATCAACCCTTCAATATTTTTCAAAACCATATTACTTCTTGTTTTTACTTTGTGTGTGTGTGTGTGTGTTATAGTAAAAATTGTTTTGCTCTTTTTACTATCCTTTTTAGTGTTCCAACCATGTACAAGTCCTGTGAGTGATGGAAAATCAGGGCCCCACCATAATGAATAAATCTTTGTCAGCCCTCTTCTCTGTTCTCACTCTATTACAACCCTCTTGCACTTCCAATGCACATTCCTATCTTCCCCTCACTGTACACCCCTTTAAACCCACTCTAGCAGGGCAAATAGCTCCATAGCCTGTCAGCATGGTCCGACTCTCTCCACCAACACATCCTCTTAGTGGCCAGTAGCTACGCGCCAACCTCCACCCTTGTTTTCAAATATGCCACACCATTAGAACCGAGTCTCCCCAAAACGACCTGACAGAAGTGGATATAATAGAGCGGCAAGTAGACCATATCATCAGATGTTGCTTAGCCATCAGCTGGGAAACATCACTCGAGGAAACAAACGGGTGGTTGTTACACATGTTTTCTCTCCCACCCAGCAGCTCACCGCAATATACAACCCTGAGATGTCTTTACTTCCTACCCATAAGCTCAACGTGGTATCCAACATCGAGATGTTCTCACTTCCAACCCACCAGCTCACTGTGATATCCAAGATCGAGAGGTCCTCACTTCCTACCCACCAGCTCATTGTGATATCCAAGATCGAGAGGTCCTTCACTTCCTACCCGCCAGCTCACTGTGATATCCAAGATCGAGAGGTCCTCACTTCCTACCCGCCAGCTCACTGTGATATCCAAGATCAAGAGGTCCTCACTTCCTACCCGCCAGCTCACTGTGATATCCAAGATCAAGAGGTCCTCACTTCCTACCCACCAGCTCACCATGGTATCAGACACCTAGCTGTACTTACCTCATACCCTCCAACTCATTGTAGTCTACCATTCTGAGCTGGCCCGAATACCCTCCCGATCTTTCCCGCATGGCCCTTTAAATGGGCTACAACCAACATTCCGGTAAGAGTAAGCAGACAACTACACCCCCAACCTTAAGGCCAATTTATCACCTTTCACACCCCAGGTACTCCACTGGCTCGGCAACCTCCCCAAACAGTTCTCCCTGTACGCCATAAAGACCTTCCCAAGCCACATAATTCACATCCCCTGCCTTAAGAACCACACTCCTACCTTCTCACTAGGACTACCCCTATAAATCAATACGCTCAAAACCAACGCAATGTTTCTTCCTTTCCCTCCACTTGCCTTTCGCCACCTCCAAATTGCCTTACCAATTCTCTCCTACCCCACAAATCCAGAAGATACCACGTGTCAACATTGTGCCTACCCACCTTGGTGGCGTAGTTGGCTAATGTGCTATTTTGTGGTGTTGTGCTAGATTGCCGAGGATGGGAAGATCGAGGTTCGAATCTTGTTCAGGTGAACTGGGGGTTGATTTTCCTAGATGGTTTTCCACATTACCTCCATGCAAATGTGGGTTTACTTCCTCCAAATTCATCCTTCCCAATTCCTAATTCATTAGTGTAATTAGTACTTAAGCATACAACCCAAACGGGTTGTAAGATACAGTGCTAAATAAATAATCATAGTGCCTTAGAGACAGACCAGAGGAGTCATCAGGAAGCTGAAAAAATTGTTCTAGACCTACGGCCCAGAGCAACGTGAGTACACTATATTCTTCTCAAAGTATAAGAAAGGGGAGAAGACATCTAGTTTTTTTTAATTTAAATAATTTGTTGGTCTAAATATTCTGGTTGGGCCAGTCAGTTCAATGGAACCTTGGTTCTACTGGTTTGGTTTTCAATTCCTAGCTTTATTATATTTTTGTTTTAGCACTGTCTTACTACCCATTCGAGGTTACCTATCATGTAGTAATTATGCTAATAGTTTTTTTGAGATGAGGAAGGTTTATTTATAGGAAATGTACCCACATTTGCTTGGAGGGAGAGTGGAAGACTATTTAAAAAAAAACACTCAGTACACCTGGCCCAGGATAGAAAACTCAATCTCTGCATGATCTAGTCTACTGCGAGAGTAGCGTGTTAGACCATGCACTCACCGAAGCATGTTCCAATTCCTAGTTCAATTCACACAATGAAATTAATGCAGTTTTACACAAAACAGTTTCTAATTTGTATAAAATTTACAAATTGTTTGCTCTATTTATGTCTACTGGGTTGCCTATTATGAATTATGTAACTGCCCGTATTATAGAAAGTTGAAAACAATGGAGACCAAATTGTTTTAGGTTTGTTATAGGTAGAATTTGGAACCGCGAACCAGAATAATAAAGCATACAACATTTTGGAACCAACCCATCATTTGATAGTTATGCTGAGATTCTAGAACAACAAAACAATATTGTGAGTGTAAGCAGAAAAATATATTCTCTTTAAATGCTATTATTTCTGTTAATTTTGTAGCAGCATTCGGCTGAAACGTGGTTTTTTAAATAATCCTTGATATTGAAGAAACAGTTTGGACTAGGATAAGTTAGTGTAGATCATATTTGAGATTATTTATGTTGAAAAACACTAACAGATGTGTTCTGTTAAGTTGCAGGAATATAATATATCAAAGAGAATAAAGCTTTTGGCATATTTAGGTTTACTTACCAAATATGTCCATTAGCAATTTCCTTTTCATTCATGGGTCGGCACCGCACAACGACCTGCACCGCCTCATTGCAAGCCGAGCGCCGAGGCTAAAATTTTTTGTTAGACAATGGAATTAGATGGCACAAGAGTTAAAAAAATAAATAATTTAAAAATGATAAAAATGTACAATTCATTTACCCTGAAAGGTAACAGTCTTTCTTACTGTGATAGATAATTTAAATTGGCTAAAAGATGACCTATGGACAAGGGACTTTTGGCTTAGCACATCAAAGCCAAAAGTTCCAGGTTCAATTCCTGTGTCCAGTTGCCATTTTTCAACTATTTAAGTTGATTAAAATGTGAGTTGATATTCATACTTTATTATAATTTTTTAGTAACTTAAATCTCTCAAAATAAGTCTCAACTCACTTATAAAATATCTTATTTCTAAATTTTGACAAATAAACTAAATGAACTAGAATGGGTAAGTCGGTGACCAAATTTTTCAAGTATCACCAGAGATAAAAACTGCTAAAACCAATATATTAAAAAAAGGAACTGAAAAAATGCGGTCCAAGTAACAGTACCCTATTTGGCTTATAAAAAACATATTAATATTGTCTAATAAAGTTCAATGTTAAGTTTAAATTCCAAAACTCCAATAATCAAACTTGTATATCATTTAGGCTTATTTAAACAATGCAAAGTTTTGTAACACCTGTCACAAAAAGAAAAGGGTTTCTAGAATATTTAATTCAAATGAGTATATTTGTAAGTAAAAAACTAAAAAGCTTTTATTTTTCCACCATACAATTATTTAAAATAAAAATTATCTCCTCGAACTTGTGGCAAAAACTATGTGACGGATGTTAGACTGGAGTTAGAATGAAGCTAGGCAGTGCAGTTTGTTTGTTGCACACAATAGCCTGTGCTCATTAGATCATGTTAGAATATACTGTTTGGTATTTTAAATATTTCCTTTAACTTATATATACAAACATAACATAATATCACATATCGATAACATAACACCTGTAGGAAAAACTCGTTAGTACACAGAAAACAAAGTTATTTCTATGTAATTATGCAAGGTTTTTAAATGCTAATGAGATAGGAACATAATAGCATCGGCCTATTATACATTTTATTACTAACATGGTGAATATTATATTAAGTTGGTTATGCTGATATACCTAAGCTATTGTTTTTATTGTTTCATTATTGTAAAATCTTAAAAGCAGATACCATATACCCTGATTTTGGTTGGAAGAACAGTAAATAAAATTCGAACATGTTTATTTTCAGCCAACATTGATAACATTTCATTTTATTATTTGTGTTATTTTATAGTAACTGATAATATCTATCAAAAATGATAGCTTCAGATCACATGACTTGATGTATGGATGTATTAAATTTGTTCTAGTAACTTTAGTTACTAACTTCTACTGTTCTTCCTACCAAAATCATACTATATTTACATGTGTGTTGTGTAAAGTACATTAAAACTCCAAGGTGTAAGCTTGCAAGAGAGCTATTCCGACTGAGAAGCCGCTGTCGTTAGCGATGATAGTGCCAACATTTGGGGATAAGAGGGTGTCATGTGGTCAGCAAAATGAGCCCTACAGCCATTAATCTTAATTTTCTAATTATAGTTAAGACTTAAATAAAAACTTAAGATTAGCAATATAACATGAAAGGATATAATGCACTGATGAATTAATAAAATGTTAAATCATTAAAAGGTTGAAATTGCTATACTTTAATGTTCAAAAACCGGTCAAACTGTGCTTTCAACAAGCATAAATATGTCATGATAAGTTTAAAAATGTATCAATAACATCATCAACATCAATTATTAGACCATAAGTTGACGACAAGTCAAAAAAATAACATATACAACACATTAAAATATAATTAAAATATCTAAAACAAAAATTGAGGATAACATAGTTTATGTTGAATAGTTAAGTACAATAAACCTAGTAGGTATAGCATCTTTCAAAGTGATACAAATTAATGTAATTGTAAGGTCTTGGTTTTTTAAGCCAAAGATGCTACATACGTTTTTATCCAAGTAGCTTCTCACATGTCCTCATGATGCTGAGTTTGACTCTGTTCCAGACCCACTGCTTCATAAATAAATTTTGGAAGCGCCAGGGATCAAACCCTGGACCTTTAGAACTGTATCTATGAACTTTGACCACTAGACTACGGAGGCGTTCTATAAATTATATTAAAATTACTTTACTAGTTTGAATCAAAAAGGGAATACACCTAGTATACAAAGAAGGGATACCTTAATTTTTTTTCTATGTCATATCATTAGAAAATAAATATTGTTTACCATTCATGCACACAAAATCAAATTTTTAACTATAACAAAAAAAAATTAGAATATTAGCAAAACGGTAGAGCACAAATAAAAGTAAAATCACTATCACATATTTACACACACATCAATATTTAATGCTATGTTTTAGTGTTTTTACTTTTATTTGTGCTCTACCACCTTCCAAATATTCTTAATTTTATTTATTACCAATTGTTTTTGCTCCATGCCCTTTTTTTCATACATATAACTGTAACAAAATTAATATTTTTTTATTAATTGTAGATATGTAATTTAAAAAATCAAAAGATTATCATAGTTCAAGCTTATTTCAAGATCCTGGAATTTCATGAAAAAGAGGTTGTTGACACCTGGAAGGTTTGGTTTTGTTAGGTTGGGTTAGTTAATAACAATAAAAATGTGAGCTATTGTGATTTAAATACTTTTGGTGGAATGTTGCAACATTCTTTTAAATATGTAAGTTCTAAATACCTACTAAAATTCTTCTGTGATGAAGGTAAGCTATTTTGAATCTTTTTAAAATATGTATTAATTTTGTTATACTGTGATAAGAAATTTTCTTTTGTTGTATGAATGGTAAAAAAATATTAAATTTCCCATAATAATATAGAAAATGATTAAAGAATCCAAGCCTATTTGAATACTATTTCTAAAATATACCCTCGAAATTCCGTGGTGGGTAGGAAAAAGGGAACAAGCCAAAAATCAAAGTTTTGAGTTATTCAAACTTAAATGTATCTTGGTATGCCCTAAATCGAGATGTTTAGTTAAAATACTTCTTGTAGTCCTTCTATAACTAGTTTTAGGTGCTCATTAAAGAATGAACGCAGAAAATATATAATCTTTAATATTTAGCTCTTTACATCATTCTTTAGCTAATATAATTTACTTATTACCTTCTGTTGAAAATGAAATCACAGCTTTTGAATTTCTATAATGGAGAATATACTCATTACAGTGTTTTGTTTTTATTTAAATTCTATTAAAAATTGAAATGTATGTGTTTGTTTGTGTGTATATATATATATATATATATATATATATAATATGATTACAAATTTCAGATTAATTAATATTAATCCAGGTAAATCATTATAAAATAATAAACAAACTCATATATACACTCAAACTCTATTTTTATTAAAGTATATTTTTACAATTTAATTTACTCATGAGATTTAAACATTGTGAAAGAATAAAATAACCACCTTTTAATATACTTATTTTAAAATGAATTAATCCAATGGTAAAAACAGTTGTCAGTATCCTCAATAAAGTTCAGTCATCTTCAATATCAGATAAAGCAGACCTGTTAATGTCAGGATCTACATCCCTCAAGTTTTCTTGTACATGCAAATTTATATAAAATTGACGAAACAGCTGTGGAATCAGTGGAAGCATGGATTTTAATTTTTATTCTCCTTGCTTATAGGGTGTAAGCAAGTTCCAACTGTACAGTCTGCACATTTCAGCCTTGTCTTCTAAAGGAAATCTTTTTGAAAGGTTCTTCATTACTCAGCATAGTTTTGAAGCCCATCACACCAATTTCTTCGTATCAGAGCCACTTCACAGGCCTCCAAAGAAAATGTAAACCATCTTCATCCAATTTTTGTACTTGAAAAATGTCTCTCTTCAGAAGCAGCCCAAAGTTGAAAAGTGATTCTCTCTCCATTTCACTAACATGGAATGTGTTTTTTCCTCCTACAGTTCAAATCAATTGATACCAATCCTGAGGGTGGTATACCAATATATTGTTGTTTCTTTTTGTGTTCAATAGCTGCATGGTCGGTATCTCATTCCATATGGGTATGCCCACTAACAAGAAACTTGTGATTGATACGTTTCAAAGTTGAGTAGTTTTGTTGAGCAAGCTGAAACATGGTAGCAACCATATTATTTTTATTTTGTCCACCACATGTATCGGAGTAAAAGGTTATCTGCTCTACACTATGCGAGACATGTTCAAGAATATATTTGTACAAACAAGATGCAATTTTATTTCCTCTCCTTCCTGCAATTCCTTCGTGCCACATATAGCAATAAGGTGTGCCTGTGTAACAGTCATGAATGGTTAGATTTAAAGCATACAACTGTCTCTTATAAAATACCCCAGAAGTTTTTAAATATGGAGTAGGGAGACATTGTTGTAAATCAAAATACACACCTTTTCTTTGTTGTTCGATTTGGTTGAATCTTTATCTGCTCTTTTCTGGTCGATTACTTCATCTGCTTCAGTTTGGTGCTAGATCAGTTTTGATTCTCAGTTTGGTGCTAGACCAGTTTTGATTCTATTTCATCAACTTCTGATTTTACACTAGCAATCTGTTTCTGCATATTAAGTGTATCAGAGGTGTTGCATGTGTCACGTGTGGGATTTTTTAAAATTTTAAATCAAGTGTTTTGAATACCTTTGAGTAGACTTTTCTTGAAACGTGATTAGCAGCTATTGGCTTCTCCAAGTAAAGTTCATACATTTTATTTAAATTCAAATCTCCAGAGAGACACTTTTGTGCAAAATCTCATCCGGAGTAGTGGCTTTCATAAGCTGGGAATGAAAGAACATGATTCTTAACTTCATCGATAACTGAAAATGAGGTTTTGTTTTTCGGTGCATGCTTCCCACGTTTGTCTTTCTGAGTAGTTCCAGCTGTACTCTTTGATTTGTTTTGCATAACATTGTAAACAAATTTTGGAGTTTCATCCAAAGTGGCCATGAAACACTTTTTGCATACTTCACATCTTTCTTCATTGATTTCAAGTGTGTAAGTATGAGTAAACTGTCTAGTTTTCATTTTCTCAAGGTTGTCTGTCCTTTTTCTCTCAGACCTATTCTTTTTGTATTGTATGAGCCCAGAAACATAAGCTACTCTCTGATCCTATAGCTTTTCAAACCTCTCTAGTCATTGAAAATCATCTTTATGTTTTCTTCTGTGATTTTGTCTTTGGATTTTTTCACACAATTTTCTTTCAATGGTTGTAGAGCTTTTTGGTGGACATATTTTTCTTTTGCCGTTACATAAGCTTCTCCGAAATTTATTTTGGTTTTTCTTTCCAAACGCTTAGCTAAAGAATGTGACTTAAAGTCTAAGTCTTCTTCATTAGGTTGAATTTGATCCTCGTTGCATATATAATAAAGTAGGTTTATTTGTTTCTGAAATTTTCTTTGCTTTGGAGGTAGTGCAGAGGATTCAGACTGTGAACTTGAATCACTTGTTTCTCCCAAATCATCATGATTCATAATAAAATCAGGGTCCAAATCTTCATCATCACATTCTGATAGACTTAGATAAAGTATGGCTACATCTTCAGAGTCATTAATAGACTCTTTTTGGTCTATAACTGGTGGTAGTAACAAAATAGGTTCATCTATTATAGACTTCGGCTCACCTTTCACGGAGATGTTGTGAGCTGTAATTAATTGGGCACTGATACTTGCCTCCTCAGCTGAAGTTTTCAGGTTAAATTTCTCACCAGTCCTGAAATGGTACCTCTCAAAGAGTTGGGTAAAACATCAGTATCTGTTAAAATGGAAACTTAGAATTTAGTTTATTATCTTGCGGTCAAACATAAGCAGGTTAAGTTAATGTTGGTTTTGTATGAATGCATACATAAATAAATCAAAAAGTTATTCTAAACCAAGCCTATAGCCTAAAACATTACTAATAAGCATCCGATGTTTTGACCGCAATGGTGTTTGCACTTTCTTAGATATGTTTAAAGAGGAGGGAAAAGCATTATTTTAGTCAAATTGAAGTAAACATTTTTGAAGTTGGTATTTTATATTTAGATTCTTTACACTAATGGAACTGTGGTCTAATAAAAGTTTTACATTATTTTTGTATGAAGGTTATTTGGCAGTAGTTTAGTGGGTTTACAACCAAGGTAATATTGGATAGGATATGATAGTCCTAGGAAAAAATCAGGATAGTTAATTGAATCAATTTATAAATAAAGACATAATAAGTGAATGAAAACAAACAGCTTTCAATATTTTGTGAATAGCACCTTGTTTATTTGTATTAGATTAAAAGGTCTAGCCACAAGTTTTATTTTATAATAGGCAAAATTTGGAATTCAGATTTAAAATAAGGAAAGAATTTTACCAGGATTTTGGTAGATTGTTGTAGTAAATTATATAAAATATTAGAATAAGACAATTAAGTAATAGTTTTACAAGTGTGGTTAGTTTCATTTATCCAAATTGGATAATTTATTGTATATTTCAATTAAAAAAACTTAACAAATACTTACTTTTGCCTGTTTTATATATTGATGCTTTAAGTTGCTTCATGAAATTGGCTCTTGCACTCATTGTAGGTAATAAAACATATATTTTAAATATTATAAAGAAAAGTACTACAGTAATCCACTAGTCATGAACTTAAACATCATACAAAATTGTTAGGTTGGCAATGTTAAAATTAGCTGATTTTATGACTATTCAAGTATTTCCATAGTGTGTATAGTGATCAAAGAGATAAATACACTTTTACTTTAAAAATAGCAATATAACTATTGTTGACAAGGTTAATAGATTGTCATAATCTGAAAATTGAAAAATGACACTTGGACATGGGAATCGAACCCAGTACCTTTGGCTTAGTAGGCCAATGCTATAACCACTGAGCTATCCAAGATTATTCCCGTGTCCAGGGTTATTCTTCACTCTTCACTCATATTTTAAGTAGTTAGAGCATTTGTGTATTAATCCAAAGGTCCCGGGTTCAATTCCCGTCTCCAGGTGTCATTTTTCAATTTTCAGAATATGATATCTAGATGGAGTAATCCTCACTAAAATGCATAAATAATAGCTTTGGCTATTTGATTCATTAATATATTGTGTTGGGTTTAAAATATACTGTATTCAAGCAAAAGGAAACAAGTTTACTTATTTCCTTCTGCATGCAAAAACTATTATTCCTTACCAAACCCTTCCTTCACCTCTGACAAGACATCTTGTGAATGTGAGGAATGCCAGGTCTCCACCGTGGTTCGGATTCCACGTTAAACTGTAGGTCCTCCATTTCATCTCACAATCACCCTACCATTACACATTAGCGTAAGTGCGTATAACCCGAACGGGTAGTAAGACGCGGTGCTAATAATAATAATAATAATAAT
>CABFVX010001017.1:104787-127197 GCA_902151425.1 Timema shepardi | reverse complement strand
CGAAGAACCACAGTAGTTGAAGAAAGGAAACCTTTTAATGGAATAATACCAAAACTCTTCAAGCAACACCTGGCAATCCCGGAAAAAAATTGGACACATTTACAGGAACTGAAACAAGTAATACCAGCTGATTTTCATTCTTTTTATGACAATATGCCAAGGCTGAAAGAAAAACCTCACCAAAAGACTCAACAGGATTCTATAAGCCAACAAGGCCAAACATTGAAGAAAATGAAGAAATAAAACATTGAAGAACACAAAAATGAATAAAAGAAACTGAAGGAAAAGATTCTGTAATTCATAAATACATATTTTTATATTGTATCTACTATTTTTCTACAGTAATAAACATTTTAATGTCCAGTACAAAAATCTATTACTATTACTAAGCAAGTTGTTGAATAATACAACGCATCTCGTAAAAGGTATTATTACAATCAAATGTATTTCATGGTTTGTATTGTTCAATACCTTGTATCTCCAAATAAAATTGGTCTAATACCACGTAGCCACTAAATCTAATTGTTTAGCATGTCAAACACACAAAATTGATAAGGGGAAATGAATTCAAACAATTTTCCTATATATATATATATATATAAAAAATAGTGGTCCTAATTTAGAGACAATAGTGATTTTGTAATCACTTTTTTGTCTCTCCAGAAAAATTGCCTGTTTGGAGATACGTGGTATTAGAAATAGGCCGTCGATATATAGCTTATTTTAGCAAATTATTGGCTTATCCTCTTTTCCCTGCCCAACATGGAATTGTTCTTATAATTCAAAGGTTATGTTAAAGCCTTGAGTTATCAATTTAAGAAGTTATTCTAATCTATTTTAAAGGATTTCTCATATAAGATTACTTAGCAAATGGAAGCTATAGACAACTGGATGAGAGTTAAACAATGCCAAGTCACAGTCTGAATCCTCTGCATTACCTCCAAAGCAAAGAAGGAAAAATGAGCATAATCATCATGAAGCAGCTATTTCACACTGTGACTATATGACCAAAATATTGAAAATTCGTGACTTTTCAGGGACTTTCATGACCTTTTTTTGTAATTGGTAGCTTTTCTTGACTTTTGGAACTTTTGTGACCCAGTAGACACCCTGATGAATTTCCAGTTTTAAATTAAATTGCTTCCAATGAAACCCAAACTGTAGATCAAAATCATCACAACATTTAAGCCCTACAATATTTGTTTCATAAAAAGAAGAGAAATTGGTTTCCAATAACTTACCAAGTATTTAAAATTCTTATCCATTCTATGTATTCTTTACCCTGGAGTCGGTACAATCTGGAATGTTAAATGAGGCAAAAATTTGTATGTGTGTGAACAATGTTCCTATATCTACAAAAAAAAGTTGTAGGTGAGTTAAATTGCACCTTTTGAAAATTGGAATTGTTAACATAAAGATGAAATAGCCTATTTCTAATTCATGATTTCTCTATAGCTGTGGTTTCCAAACCGTGTATGCGTACCACCAGTGGTACGTACAATTATTCCCGATGGCACGCCATGAGATGCCAAACAAAACAAGCAAATTAAAGTTAAAAAAAGATTAGCCTCATCAAATCTTATGAATATATTTGAACCGAGTCTAAACAAAAGTAAAACATATTTAAACAGTGATTGGAGGGGTGGCAACATTGATTAAGGCTCAGACCGCCAGTGCAGCCAGCAATATGTGTTATTATATCCTAGAGCTAACATTAAAAATGTACCAAAATTGTAAATACTCAGCATGGTTGGTGGTACTACAAATTACAGAGATCGTTGAGGTGGTACGCCATTCAAAAAAATTTGGGAACCGCTGCTCTAAAGGATTAGTTGGTGTCCTCATCACGAAAGCTAGCTACAAATATCCCGCAAAATAAAAGGTTATAGTGAGAGCATTAAACTTTTATATTGCAACAAAACAATTAAGTACCACACAATTTGGTTTCTAATTCAACATGTGTTGTTGCAAGCACTCAGGGTAGACAATGCTTTTCTACAAAACTGAAAATTCTAGGGGCAGGAAAATACTGTGTCCAATATGTGATATGGTTTTCAATAATGTGGGTTTCTAAGCTGGAATAACTGAGGATTATAAGCTGGGTCTAACACTATGAAGCTTGCCAACATAACATTTAATGGTAGGCCTAATTATTGTTGATTTATTGTTGTTTATTGATTGTTGGTCTTATACAATGTAGCTGAGTGAATATTTTATGGAAAATTAAACATTATATTTTAGTAAATATATACAATTAGGATTTCATTAACTAACTTACACAATATTTAAATTATATAACTGAACACAGTTTGTGAATTGAGCAATAGGCAAATTAAATTCTAGTGTAAATAAGTCATGTCTTGTCATACTATTCCTCCCTTTTCCCCGGTGGTAGATCTATGAACTTTAACATATAACCCGCCTCGGTGGCGTAGTTGGCTAACGCGCTTGTCGTGATGAGCTCTACTGCTGAGGACGAGGAGATCGAGGTTCGAATCTCGGTCGGGCGAACTGGGTTCCTAAATGGTTTTCCACTCTCCCTCCACGCAAGTGCGGGTTCACTTCCTCTAATTCAACCTTCCCAATTCATAATCCATTAGAGTAATTAGTACTTAAAGCGTACAACCTGAACGAGTAGTAAGATGCAGTGCTAAATATTATTATTATTATTTAACTTATAATTTTCGAGGGAAAAGGAGTAGCACAAGCTGTAAATGAACTATGGAATTATATAATTGAACAGCTAATTTATGTAAACTAAATGATTTTTAGGATTGTTTGCTTCCATCTTTATTTAATTTAAGAACTTCTAAACCATTACTATTATGATTATACTATCCAAATGTTGAGACAAATTAATTATTGCAGTGCAATAAGTACATTTATGCCGGGATCACAATAAACTTAATGTTAACTTAACGTAACCACTCAAGCCAAACATCTTCATTCTCGAGTATGATCTGTGATTTGTACTAGTTTTACAGTGATGATCTGTGAGTGTTTAAAGTTTTCAATCAATATAATAAATATCTATTACTAAACATTTTTGTAATTTAGCTTTCCTATTTTAGTTTAATTATTTTGTTTCAATGTCTGATCATTGGAACTTATGTTAAAGAGTAAACATTGGTCATAATACCAACAAATGAATTACTAAATAGCCCTGATGACATCACTTGCATAATGATTGGCTGGCTAGATCAAGTGATACCCTTCAAGTAACGTTCACTTAAAGTAAAAGACCCCCAGGACATCTCTTATGTTAAATTAACTGCAAGTTAACGTTAAGTTAACTGCAAGGTAATGTAAAGTTAACTGCATCATGATCGCTTCCATTTAAACACACGAGGAGATCCTTTAAGTTAAGTTAGGTTAAGTTAACTTTATGTTTATCGTGATCCCGGCATAAGGCATACATACTTTATTTCTTCATTTGAGAAAAAGTTTAACGAATGTACTTAGTAAAAAGAAGTGTTAGGAAATAAGAATAGTAAGGTGTTTTTTTATACCTTGACACCTACTGTAGTTATGTTGTTATAATTGAGGATGTAAATAAACATTACGGTAATAAGTTGAATAGTAATAACCAAGGACACTCCGTGAGCTGTCATCTAGCCATGCATGGTTTGATAGGACTGTACTGGTTAAATTGTCCACCTTCTATCTACCCCCTTCAATATCCATTCAAGCAATTACATTTAAAACAATTCTAGTGAACGAATGTTTGTTTGATAACTTAAAAGGGCAATTTTGATACTTATTAGGAGAGCATTTACTAATGGGAGTGTTAAGGCTAGGGCTACTAGCGTTAGCAACAACTCACGAGCTGCCACTGCTAATAGTTACGCCACCATGTTACAATATTAAATGTGGTTCCAATCATTTAAATATATTTCTCTTAGCCAGCTAAACCACAATATCATTGTAATTTAGAGGTTTTCATAATAATTACTTTAACTAAAAAACAAATGTATTTGTGATTTAGGCCGTGAATAAAATTATTTAAAAAACCCCATGGTATATATCAATGTTTATCAATACTTAAGACATATTATCCAACCGGTAATATACTATTTAGACTCACCAAAAAAATAGAGACATATTTCAGTCACCCA
Source organism: Timema shepardi (assembly GCA_902151425.1). Classification (NCBI taxonomy): domain Eukaryota; kingdom Metazoa; phylum Arthropoda; class Insecta; order Phasmatodea; family Timematidae; genus Timema; species Timema shepardi. The sequence goes on along the minus strand of CABFVX010001017.1, from coordinate 123,082 downwards.
TTCCATTACAAATCTTTTAAAATTTACAAACTTTCTTTTACTTAAAAACAACTCTATAATACCTAGCTTGAACTTGATCCATTAGAGAAAAAATCCAATGGACTTAATCCATAAAGTTTATTATTCCTTTGACCTCTGGGTTATAAAACGTTGCAGCCAGCTCAATAGGACCAAGATAAACCTATTGTGTAAATTAGCTCACACTTTTAAATATAACTAAGTAGATAGATGTTAATTGATATTTTGCCATGACTAGTTTTATATTCAACACACAAATATTTTTTTCTAACTAAATTTGGACATGGTTAAGTAATTTAATTATGACAAAAATATTGTGAATAAATAAATATGTACTAAATATTGGTTTTTATTATTCATTCTAGCTACTGTAGTTTTTATTTACTCTAATTAAAGCTTTGTATTCATGAAAATAATGTATTATCTATTTTGTTTATTTTATTTGCCAAGATATACAATTATTTTTTTACATTTTTGCAATGTAAAATAAAAATAGCTAGTAAATAACCGTAATATGGACTCTATGGCAGTGGTTCTCACCAAAAGCCTAAAGCTCATAAGATCTTCTGATCTTTCTCGGTGAAACTGCAAAACGTGTACTTAGCCTAAGCCCATGAAGAATAGAGATCTAAATCGTTGGAATTTGGTCTTCTTTTACAAGAAAGCATTGTGAACATCTTCTAGTGTATATAGTGGGAAAACAGCTTAATCTCAAAGCTGCTTTTGCGGAAAAATCTATAAATCAATCTGTTAATATCACTAAATGTCTTCGATTTATATTTAAGTAGGTTTTTTTCAATAGTGTGAAATGAGTTCACATGATTTGATTAGATTGGATTTTTAATCCTTTCAAAAATGTTAATTATCTCACTGATATAATAACAATTTCCCCTTATAAATTTGACTTCCTAAGGCCTTCTTAAAAAAATAAATAAGGGGTAAGTTTATTTAATAATTGTATAATGTAACATAACGAATAGGATATGAGATTTTTAAATAATATCATCAAATTCCCAAATCTATAATCATATTTATGATACCAAATTATTTATGAAGTTAAGAATATTATAATTAAAATTGATTTTTTATTTTAAATTCATGCAATTTTATTTATATAAATGTAATAACTGTGCTCAGGTTGAAGCAAAACCCTATTTTTGCAATTTCTATATTTTTAGGATATTACATTTTTACAGTGCCAGTATAATGCCAGTGCTTGCAGAAGGTTTTCCAGGCTGCTTGCACGCGCGTGTGTCTGAATGTATTTTGCCCCGATTCCACAGAAAAAAGATTCTACAGGTGCCCTCTCCCAACTAATTTTCTATCTCTACCCAATTCTAACAATTTATGGTGGATGAATCAGGCTTTTTAGCCTCTTGGCAGATTAGATATATAGCTAAACATTTGTGTGGGATGACACAACAAAGATAAATCAGAGGCGAACGATTTGAACATAATTTATTTAAATGAATAATATAGATGTTTACACAATACAATATGTATATATATCAAAAATAATTATTAACTTTAATACTGCAACTATATTATATGTATATTCGTCAAACAAATAATTATTACTGTTACTATTGAGAACCACCTTAGCTATCCAAGGAATGCAAAAGAGAGTTCAACTGCATTTAATAATCCTCAAAAATAATTATTTAGAAATCTTCAGTCAAAATATAGAAACAGCAGAGCCTCATCTAATCTCTCTGATATTTAATTATAAACGTTAGTAACAATGATTTCAAAATACAGAAACTCATAAAGGAGTTAAGACGAATCAAATGGAAACGAAATAAACAGAATATTGTGTCAACAACCCAGATTACCTACTACATGATTAATTATACAAATCTATTCCATATTACCAGGAATTCACGTTAGTGCAGAGGGACTAATAAACTCTCATCTTTAAATATTGTAAATAATATAATAAATGAGTTTAAATTATTGACCAGTAAGGAACCATTTATTTGAACTAAGTTTCCTTCGATATCAATTCAATTATGCTTGTTTACAGTGCCACCTACCTAACCAGACTGCGAGAAAACACTTTTCTTTTTGACTGCTTTTCCATAAATAATTTTCATCCCTTTACTTGACTGTATCAACTAAGTGTTCACATTGTAACGCCCTCCTTCTCCTCTAATGGACAAGGGCAGGGGCACATATACATAAAATAAAGAGGGCTAAAAACAAACAACAAATGATTTAATTGCAGAAGAGCATTAGGACCACATAAACATTGATAGGCCTTCAGTTTGACCTATACAACAATTTGTTGTCATGAAGCCTTCTCAACCATCACCCGTTATTCTGTATTATCAGTCAAAGGGAAAAAAGGGGCGAGGATCTTTTGAGTTAAAAGAAAGACTTTAAACCTGTAATAGTAAATTAAAGATTGCATGTAAAATAAATCAGTATTTATTTTAGAAATGATTAACAATATATATATGAATATAGGTAACAATAGATAATGAAAGAAATAAAAATGAATATACGAAAAATAGGGTTATGCCCATGGTCGTACAGTANTATATATATATATATATATAGGTAACAATAGATAAATAAAGAAATAAAAATGAATATACGAAAAATAGGGTTATGCCCATGGTCGTACAGTAGTACTGTTGCCATAACAACATTTGCCCTAACAATTATATTCACGATAACATACGACCCCTCAATGGGTCTTTGAGGCAACCCGCACTACCTTAACAACCATAACTCGCCGCCACAGGCTAACCATCCGCATTTCAAAAACGGACTGTATCGTATGCTTTATAATTACAATTTTTTTATAATTACAATTTATAAGCATAACTATTCATGGCAACCAAAAAAGAGATAGTCAATGATTTATTTTAGTCATAACCATAAATCTAACAAACAATATTTAGCCGTATGGGCTATCAACATTTCCCATATTACCCAGGCATTCGCCTTCAAAAATGTCAGATAAAAAACTTAAAATAAAAATGTCCCTCATTCTTTCTAGCCATTAGTTACCAAGCCGGAAGGGCAAATAATCCCAGTAATACTGTTAATGTGTAATAAACTATATTACGCCATTTTTGGGCTACGTAACTCGTCATCCAAGCAAAATTAAAGAATCCACCCAAAACAACAGAAGTAAGTCCAAAATTAATTTTGTATTGTACTGGCCGAAAAGGAATTTAGACCTAGCTTTAAATTTACAAAATAAACCTATAACAAATTTCCAAAAGAGTAATTTTGACTAGTACGGCCGAAATTAAACTATATTACGCCATTTTTGGGCTACGTAACTCGTCATCCCAGCAAAATTAAAGAATCTACCCAAAACAACAGAAGTAAGTCCGAAATTAATTTTGTATCAACTGACCAAAAAGGAATTTAGACCTAGCTTTAAATTTACAAAATAAACCTATAACAAATTTCCAAAAGAGTAATTTTGACTAGTATGGCCGAAAACTAAATTTATACCTTGGGAAAAATCCCATCCTAGATCAAGTGTCAAAGACACGGATGATTCAAGAAGTTAACTTCTGACACACATAACATCAGTTTATAAACCGTTATTCTCTGAGGGGAGGGGAACATAGGGGAAACGAAAGAACATAGAAGAACAATCAAATGGAACAGAGGGATAGGGGCAGAAAAGAAACAAATAGATCATTGGAGAGGCGCCTAGAATGTCACGTGTCCATCACGAGCTTACTCCCATGAAGCAACGCGAGACCTCAGCGCTCAGAATGCCACACTCTCTAATCCTTTTAGTTATGTATTTACACTCGGTGCGGAAACAGTGCGCGCGGGCAGGGATGTTGTTGACGAGGCCGAGACACACTTACCGAGAAACGGGGCACTTTTGGTGAGTCCAGTATTTTTTATTCTTCGGTGTTGTAGAAATAGTGTTCATTAACTCGTATTTTCTTCATGCTTGTAATGTTGATGTCAAGCAACGTTACACTTCTTGGACTAACTCGCTAGCCTCTATTCCCCACGAACCATCCATCCCAACCCCTACCGCTCGGGGTCCATCCTAACCATGTAACCCCCTAGGGTGCTCCGGTAGTATAGTGGTTAGGGTTGGCTATCGGACACCCAAATAAATAGGGACGTTTGTAATGATATTGATTTTTCCTGTCTTTTTAATATTCACGATAATATTTTAAAGTAAATATATTAATATTTCTTCTTTTCAGTTAATATAAAGTAAACTCATCTTTTCTAGACTACGGCCATATTTATTTTATTTTATTTTGACTGCACGTGTCAGAAACAAGGTTTTTACTTCCGGGTTGTATTTGCGCAGTAAAATAAATAGCAGGTGCAGAGTAACGCGTCTGTTTTCTTAAATGCGCGCTAATTAAAAACTAACCCCTTTGGTCGATGGAAAGAAAGCAAGGAGTGGTCTTGGTTCAAGGGTGTGAACTACGGGGTTCACACGGCTCGACTCGAGAGGACGCTAGCTTGGTAGACGCGTCATTCTACTCTTTTTAGGAAGACGAGAGAGATGTGTAATACAAAACAGCATGAATCTCGTATAGTTTAATAATGTTAGCTTGGTTGTGTTTGGAATCACGGCCGAGGTGTTTTTACCTAAATGGTTTCCATTATTCTTTTTCAAACAACAATGATTTGTAATACATTATACCATTAAAGTTTATACAAAAGTATCTATTTTCGAAAACATTTATTTGTAATATAAAAATTCTTCAAACCAAAGTGAAGTTAGTACATTACAATGGCGCCCAACGTGAAGGCATTCATGCAGAATGTAACAAATGACGTCTCGATAAGGGGCATCCAACTTTAGTACGTCACAATTGACGCCACAACGCTAGGCAGTTCCAATATGTACGTTACAATTGGCGTACTCAACGAGGGGCAGTATTTAAGGCTTTTACAATTGGTGTTCCAATGTGGGGCATCCAGCTTCAGTCTTTTACACGTTATAGTATTGTATTTAAAATGGTGGCGTTTAGTTAAAGCCATGAATTAGGAAAACTATATATAGATATTAATGTCTTAATTTACCACCCAAATATAAAATGGATTCTTATAACTAGAGTAATTAATTTCTTAGGGTCTTTTAAAATATTTCCTCTGAAATGTAGTTCCGTTTTATCCTTCCATACTTCTTGTGTACTTCCATTCCAAAAAACTCTGCGTCACATCTAAAAAACTATTACGTTGGAACTATGTAAGTCCTCGGAATCTTTATTTACCTTCACTTAAATGGTATTGGATCAAATCACACAAGTGAGAGTATAAGTGAAAATTTTAAAGTTTAAGTACAGTATCTATTATTTATATCTTGTAATAACTCATTCTTATATTACAAAATTCAGCGCAACTTAGTTATTTGACTGGTGTTAACGTTATACGCATTTGTAGACCAATTTAATAACGACTCATTAAGTAAAGTAATTTTGAGAAAACTCTTTCAGAGAATTAAATTTAACTATCCCTGTAATTGATGGTTAGAAAATTCTAGGGCTCTCCTAGTAGGGAAATTGGTTTGACGTCTTGAGAGCTTTGATTGGAAGGGTTGAATTTAGAAAAGTGAGTCAGAGGTCATGAAATAAGGCTTTCACGGTTTGCACACTTGATACTCAACATAGGGTGAATATATTTTAAAAACGCTTCAACTGTTAGTGATAGATCTAAAACTTAAATATCGATATAATCATTCCTTACGATCTAGTAGGCCTACATGTAGTTATTATATGAATAATAGCGTAATAATTAAAAGTCTGTCATCAGATCTGCACCACATTATATTTAACTATTTTTAGGAACTGCAACACACCCTTAGGGATATAATATCATATAATTAATAAAACAAATACAATATTTCATTTGAAAAGCTCCAAATACATTATGCATTGTAATTACCAGACAATTTTCAGTTTTTACTTGATATATTTAGTAAAAAGTGACATTTATTGACAGCGGTATATTCGTATGACAACTTTAGTATCATTATATTTTACTGTAATCTTATGTTAAACTTGCATCCATTAAAAAAGAGTTTTATTCTAGCTCAAATTTAAAAATGATCTCAAATTCAGACACATATTTTGGAAATAATTCAATAAGATTTAAAATAAAACGCCTTTTATCTACTTTAACATAATAAATAAAATAATAGACTATTATAAAAAACTTAAATTTAAAATCAAGAGTTTATATGTTGACTTTTTATTAACATTAAACACATTCAACTAAAGACAATACATTTCATATTGAATAAGGTATCACAGAAAAGTGACATAATCTATTATTCTAGCACCCCTATCTTAAAGTAGTTCTACCCAGTCCACCTTATTACACCCTATCTATTTCAGGCCCAATCTAATGTTATCCTCCTATCTGACCTGAGTCTTCCCAATGGTCTATTCCTATTTGGTTTGCCAGTCAGTTTCATAAACAAGATTCTAGAATCTCCAATTCACGCTGAATGTCCCAACCACCTTAATCTACGAGACTTGATAATCCTAATAGTGTATTATGATGAGTACAGGGTATGTAACTAATCATTATGTAACTTCTTCTTCCTCCACTCGCCAGTAGCCTCATTCCTTTTTGGACCAAATATCTTCCTAAGCATATTGTTTTCGAACACCCTAAATTGGTTTTAGTCATGTAAGGTAAGATACCACTTTTCAACCCCATTGAAAACCACCGGTCAAAATTATTGTTTTGTATATTCTGAGTTTAACAATACATTCCTTGAAAGAAGGCACGACGTCAACAATTTACTGATCTAGAAATAGCATGCATTTCCTTAATATAAATGTATTCCTTCGCTAATTTACAATCTAATGTCGTTATTGCTAGTTAAAATTGTTCCTAAGCATTTAAACTCATAGCTGTGTCCAATTATATGTTGTTCGCAGTAATCTCTAAATTATTGACCCCTTACTCAAAGTGGTCCAATTAATGTTAATACAATTTTATTTGTATAGTAATGGGGAAAATAATATATTTTGGATTTTTAAAATATCCGATATACTAGTATTATTTGTTCTGTATAAACTATAAGTATATCTAAAAATATTCACATTACAAATCAAATAACTTAACATCCAAAGTATAATTTCGTATTTGTTCAAGGTTACTCTTAATGTAGTTCTGTGCGTCAAACATTTCTTTAAGCTCTTTTTTATTCCATACAATTTGAACATTTCCCCCTTTCTGTGAGGGTCAAACTAATTCCAGTAATGCAATGAAACGTTCTTTGTTACAGCTCTGCGGTTCTTGATTCTTCCGGAACGAACTGATTAAATATTACCGCAACATTCTAAATGACAAATAAAGTATGCTTTGTTGTTGAAAAGGAAGCAATAAGAGTTGTCTTAATGAATGAAAATAAAACGTTGATATAAGGAAAAAAACACACTTTCTCCCTGACTCCAAAAAGTATTACAGAAATAAAATATTTTTTAATATAGAAACGAAAGAGATGCACAACTTAGAAATGAAAAAAAATAGTTCATTCTATGACTTTTATGTTGTTTTAAAGGTTGCATTTTTTTGTTTCAGTGCGTCAGTGTAATGATACGTATCATTCTTTAATATTTTCAAAAATGACTTACTTTTAAACTTTGTACAAACATTACTAGGTATACTATTAACAAAATAATCACATTCTAGGAAGTATATTTTCTACTTCAATCATGTTTCAGGTTGAACGTTATTTATGGGTTAAAGACTTTAGATTTTAAATATATTTTAATTTAAGATTAAAGACAGATATAAAATGCAAGTTTAATGATAGAGTTAACATTTAAGATTCAAATATACAAGATAGTTAAATAATTCTAGATATATTTATAATTCTAAACAGATTTAATATTTTAGGTGTACCTAAGATTCAGGGTTATAGATGAAATTATGTTTTCAAAATCAATGTTTTGATTAGACTATGGAAAATAAATTTAATATTTTGAAAAAAGGACTGATATTTTAGATTTTAGATATATGATTATATAATATACGGTACATTTTAAATTTAAGATATTTTATTTATTATTATTATTATTATTATTATTATTAGCACCGCGTCTTACTATACGTTCGGGTTATACACACTATTTGATTTAAAATTTAAGTATTGAAATATAAAATTTTATATTTTGATTTTTAGATTTATGTCTAATATTTTAGGTTTTTATCTTTATATTTTAGAATCATTATTAATGATGATCTGAGATTTAGGATTATTTATTTAAAAATGTATATTAATTAGTACAGAGATAAAATATCATTTTTAATATTAAGATATGAGATTCTAGATTCTAGTTAGATTCTAGATTGAAGATTTAAATTATTATCCTTATCATTTAGGTTCTTTAATTTTGGCTATTCAACACCAGAAACTAAAGCTAGGATCAAATTTGTCGCTCACACTCATCCTATGGTCGATTGAAAGAATTATCATACGGCATTAATGTGAGTCAAAGCCTTTTCTAAAAAAAAAAACAGAAGTTCGGTGGAACTTCTTAAAATTTAAATTTTAAATATTCTAGGTCAGTATCTACTAAATGATATCTAGAAAATAAAAGGATTTATAAATGTCCTGATTATAAAACTATCTTTTCTGCTTTAAATAATAATTTATTTCGGATGAATATAAAAAACAAAATCATTTTTATGAGAATATATACACTAAACATCGAATATTTTCTAAGATGGTTTACTGGCTTTTTATAACCCTGGTGTGATGCAGTGACGTGACTTTTAATTAATGATTTTCCCCTCTCCTTCCATGAAAATGTGGGAAAATTCCTATAAATTATGCTTTTATCAACTCTACCGCCCTAGTGCAGTTTAAAGTGTGGATATCCCGGATGTAAACAACTGCATAAATAATATATATTTCATAGTACATCCTTTGCTTGGGGATACTTTCCATGACCCGATGAGCTGAGGTGAGGGTGATAGTGAATATGGGGGATGTGGGGCCAAAGGGGTTATTCTAGAGACGACACATTCAAAGAGTGAAAAGTATGGAATTAAGCGCACACACGGCCGCGTCTTGCAATTTTAAGGCAAAATAAATTAAATTAAAACAAATAAATGTTAAAGAAGAAATGTTCAGTTTAATTTTATACGCTTGGTAATAACAAGAGTGATTGAATATTTGTCATGAGAATATCAGCATGCGAGTATTTTTAAGCAAAGAGAAATGTTATCAAATGTCACTATGTTCATGACAAATATTCAAGAGCTCTTGAGATTAGTTCTATTAAAATGTTGAATCGAAATAAACGTTTCTACTAAATCATTTATATTTCCTTAGCACCGAATTCTAATGCCAGTTCAAGTTATAGGTTTATGTTCTAATCATCCTAATGTGTTAGTTATGAGGGAGTTTTATTTTTCGTGTAAGTGCACCCAGATTTGCTTGGAGGGCGAGTGGAAACAAATTTAATAAAATACCCTCAATACACCCAACAAGGAGTCTAACTCTGATATCCCTGTCTTCGACCAAATATTGCAAGAATTACTTTTTATATCATGGAATCACTGAAGTGGTCTGTATTATATTTATTTGGTCAAAAAACGTGTTATAGAAACAGCATAAATATTGTCCCTAGCTCACGTACCCTTTCATACCACTCAAGCTAAGCTCTAGTGTTGTGAGTATAGAAATTTCGAATGAATGTTTCCACAATGTCAGGAATATTCTCACAGCAAGCATCAGTCATCAAAACAAGTATCTGGAGCTAGGGGTATGGCATCGAAAGAAAAGTATTGATAACAGTAAGTATCGATATCAAAATTTTAATGTGGAAAAATATTCTTTCTTTTCTAGTAATAATAATTGGAACATTTGCATGGTAATTATTTTTGCTATGTGTTTAGAAACAGAAAATTATCATGGTTCTTAATAATCTAAAACAAATTTTACAATATGCTTTTACGCTGTCCAACTTTTAATAAACTTCAATAATACACTTCCGGAGGGTTCCACTTGTTAACTACTTTCGTCCTTTATATATTCTACCAATGTTGATTATTAACTATAGACAAATAATAGAAGACTGGACGCCCGGCCCTGCCTTATCTGCTTAAACAACGCGCAAGAAACTTTCTGCTTCGTCTGCTTGGGGCACCATTTACTTGACTGAGTTCATTGACTTCTACAAGAGCTTGTTTTGTTTAGTTTGTGACGGCCGTGCTTATTGATAAAAGAAGGGGTAGTAGTAATAGACTGGTCGCTACTAAGCCCGCCAAACGTCAGTCTGTATTGATAAAGATGAAAGAACAACTATCAGTTACGAGCTAAAAGAGATTGAGGAGTCTTGCTTGTCGTGTATAAAATGAGTGAAGTTGATGAGTAGTGTCATTAGTTCTTCCTCCACAGTCTACCCTAGTACATAATATCCTAGCATGAGTGAATAGAACAATAAAGTTGTTTCTTTCGATATCGTGATACCAGATTGTGAGGACTAATATCAGTAAAAGTATACCAGAGGGTGAGTACTAACATCAGTAAAAGTATCGAGTAAAATACTAGTATCAAAAGGAAAATATCGATATTAGTAAGGTATCAATTCTATTTTCACATCCAAATATTAATGAAATATATATATTTGCTCAAGAATTGACCTAATGTCTGCTAGATATTTAGTTGCCCTAGTTAATCATTTGACTATAGGTTAGTATCTAATAACATCGGTGGGCACGTGGACTAAAGATTGGGCACATTTACATTTGTTTATTTAGAGTAAACTGCGGTTGTAATCTCATACGGGTTTGCTCAGGGTAGCTTTTACGAAACTGTTTCCCACTATTGCTTTATCCAAATGTGGGTAAGCCAAGTAGATGTAACGAGGATTGTTTTTATTTCCAAAATGGGAAAAATTGTTTCTCCCACTTCTTTCACGCTTGTGAGGGTAAATTTCCACTAAGACCAATCCTCGTATTCCTTTTCTTGTTAGAGTAGCTAAATACGATTAGTTGGGACCAGTGAGAAAAACAGAACCCTCCCCGCTCCCCCTTGGTCTAGATCCCTCGTCCGTCGGAGATGTGGTCCTACACGGTTAGACCAATGGCCGGCCATAGCTCATCATTCCCATGAAGGTTGAAGTTAATATGCTATTGGCACAGGATTGACCTTGTGAATAAATTATGAACTCGTACTTTTAGGGATGTTTCTAGGCTCTGGATCAATCTGGGGTTCTTCATCAAATATTCAACAGCCAATCACACGCGCGCTTTTCCAATTTTATAATGTTCCAATTGGTCCTAGGAATTCTGACAGGTCAACTCTTCTGTTGCAGTACTATTCCATATTTTGTCAATGTATTAGAAATGTTGTTTTATAATAATTTATCAATATCCATTTATATATTTGAGATCTCTACTACAGATAGTGCTCGACAGCGATCCGCACCGGTGGGAAAGCGAACTAAACATCCAAACAGGGATGGGGATGGTTGGGTTTAAAATCCGAATAGGTGTAAAATTTGGATTTTCACATAAGGATTAGTATTCTTTCTCTATGCAATTTCCGGTACACTTTTCTTGATTTATATTATTACCTGTCCATTATTGTAAATATGTGGCTATTTTACGCGATTAATTCAATGTTATAGAAAAAATCTACCTAAAATTAATGTATTAAATGATATTTGATTATTATACCTAATACTAATATACTTATACCTACAGTAGCCCCATGGATTCTTTGGTGCTGACTGACATCTCACAGCTGACAGTTAAAAGCTTTGAAAAGCTACCAGACCAAATTATGTATCCCTACGCCGAACCAGATGATCTGCAAAAACATGTGTTTAGCAGCTGTCACTTCTGATGGTCAAAATTTAGGTATATACCTAAATGTTGAGTGTCAGAAGTCAGCTGTGGGCTGTCAGTCATCACCAAAGAAGCCATGTGGCTACTGTATTTATATGAAAATATAGCTATGATTTATTGGATATAAATGTTACAACCTCACACATACTACAGTAGATATTTGATACTTAATGGTATGTAGATGTTCTAGGATGGATCTATGAATATATTCAGAGCTATGACAGAATATTGTGATCTGTGAACAAGCGACACTACCTTCAAATATTATATAATAACTATAGATCTATTATTCCTTTGTTTATTGGCTCTATATTTATTTAATGTCGCCGTAATTTACTACATGTCACCCACATATGTACTAATTAAGCTAATATTTTAGAGATGAGTAAGATTGAATTTAGTGGAAATGTACCCACTCTTGTGTGGAAGGAGAGTGTAAGGCTTTCTAGTACACCCAACTTGGATTTGAACCCTGATCACTCCGTCATTGGCACTCTAGTTTATTATTAGGGTGACGACTTAGACCATTCGACCACCAAAGCAGGTAAGAGGGAATACTCAAAGAAAATATGAGTATATTTTTGGAGATGTGGTGAATTGTAATTAATATAGGAAAAAAAACCTCAGTACCTCCTGGTTTTGAACCCTGACCTCTCTTTCACAAGCCATCCATTAAATCTCAATAGTAGTGTTGCCCTAGACCAAGGTTTCTCAAAAAATGAGCCTCGCCTCTTACGTGAGGCACAATGGGGCTTAAGGTGAGGCACAGCATGGTTAGGCCTATATATTTGAAGTAATAATTCAGATCCACTCTCTTCTTGAAGTTCCAATCAACTGTAGATTAATATTCTGATTTTATCTTTGAATCAATAAACAAATATTATTATTATATTTGCACTTGAATAATATATGTGAAAATAAGTTCTTCAACAAAGATGGAAATATAATAAGAGAAATAGACTTTCAGTAAAAAAATCCTTCCGCTATGTGACACACAATATAACCAGAGCTGAGCCATATGTGATAGGAAAAAACTCGTTCTTCTTACCAGAGATATTCGTTAAATGTGATACTCTATTCTAAGAAGTTTATCAACACTGTTCATCAACAGTTAATCTCATAAAAATATTGTGAAAATTAATATTTAATGGTGAAAACAGTTTTATAAAACTTGAATTATTTGTAACAATTTTATTCTAAACATTCATTAAATTCTTTATTAAAAAATACTTACTAAGGTGCTTGATTTTAGTTTTGCTTTAATTTTAACACAAAATCTATTAAGTGAAGCTTGACTGAATGCATTTTGAGAAATTCTGCCTGAGAGCATGCAGCCAAAGGTGTTGGAGTGTCATTATTGTTGCTGTATGCGGACAATTAATTTATTGGGATTAACAAGTTAATTTGTAAATAGTATAAAGAATTTTCTAAAAATTTGGAGGTATGTTTCATGCCAAAATATTGTTGAATGATATCAACATTTCACTAGGAGAATTTAGAAAATCTAATATAATGTTTTAAAATAAAAATAAAAAGTCTTAAATAAATTAGCTGATGCTCACATGAAATGTAGCAGTCATATTTAGAAAAAATATATCTAGCCCTACTCAAACAAGACAAGTAATATTTTAACAGGTTCACAAGATGACATTTTAAGATAATTGAGTATTGTCTTAGTGGTTTTGATATTTCAGTACTGTCATTTGATAAGAGGATGTGAGAATATTTTACTTCTAGTAGGCACTGCCCTTAAAATAAATTAAAAACTTTCACTTGAGTTGAAAACATGAAACAGAATATCCTGTGGTGTTGTAGGTTGTAATAGAGTTTTGTTATTGTTTCCACAGCACAAACACCTGCGTCACCTCTTGCAATATTCCCCGAGGTCACCACTGGGCTCGTTCCACATAACACTCCAACTCGCAAATATACAAGGGGGGAATGGGAAAAAACTTTGTCGGAGTCTTCTGTAAACTTTCAACAAGAACAAACTTTCCTTCATATAGTTTTAACATTTTACTAGACCATTTCGATGATATACCACGTGGGCTTAAATGCATACTATTTTGTAAAATAATGAAATAATATAATTCATTCAAGCTGCATATACATTAAATATTTCATCCATAGTGTTTAAAATTATGTTTGAGAAAATATCCACTTTTTAATACTCTATCAATGTATTATTAAACAATTAAACATTTATTTTTTATATTTCTGTTTTATCACTGTAAAGTATATGGTAGCTAAGATGGTAAGTATAGTCCTTGCATTAAAAATAAAGAGCATAGTTCAAAATATTATTCAGGAAACATTTTCATGAATAACGTTATTTTTGTAAGTGACATATTCGGGAATCAATTAAATGTATTAATGTTTTCCCACAGTTCAGATGAACAAACGCATTGTTAAACAAACCATATAAAGTTGGTTCTTACTCACTGTTTCATGAAAATCGTTGAATATTGTTGCTTATTTTATTTAAAATGAAGGATATAGGGGAAAAAATGAGAACGTCACATAACACACAGTGTACAATTTCAATATTCTATCACCCTGTAAAGTATTTATTTATATTAGTTTTGATAGTCTGGAGCACACTTTTTTACCAACGCACCCCGGGAATCATCGTATGGTTGTCGTAAATAAATTAATTTCATATTAGTATTCTGCGACCCGATTATCCTCCATATATCACATTTCATCTTGATTGGAGGACATTGAATTTGCTGCCCCCTTTTCCTTCTTTTACACCCCTTTAGGTGATTAAATTTGAAAAACCCTAAAATTATCTTCCCCATTTCGATACAGAAACATTCATTTTAAATTTCAAGGCTCTATGTCCTCTAGTTCAAAAAATGCATGCTCAGTGAATTTTGAAAACTTTTGAACCCCCTTTTTCATCTCTTAAAGGTTTATGAATTTCACAAAATTCTGTCTTATCTCTGGGGGGGTTGACAATGATCAACATTTGGATCTTTCTTACGAGAAAAGTACTTTTCTTTTCAAGGTGCCGAGAGAAAGAAAGTGTCTATTTACGTAAAGATGAGCACAAATCATAGTCTTATACGATTCAATGGTTCAAATACATTTCTAGACATTCTTAAAACTACTTTCAACTAAAGGGTCAATGGCACTATGGAGTAAAATAATCACATATTAAAATGCAAAAGGTAGTAAATATTACATAGTCCACTTAAAGTTAGAATAAACAATCACTTGCTGTGGACTTAAAAGTAGAATATTTAATGTTTAGGAAACCGACGCAGAAAATATGGAACATATTACACCAAGAGTCTCATCTAGTTGAGTACTTGTGACTTTGAGCTGATTTTGATCCCAATTAACTGTGTTTTGACATATTTCTATGAATCTAGACTCTGGTTTCAAAATTAATATTGGTAGCGTGTTCCATTTTGAAACGTTGAAATAATGTAAGGATATATAAGTAATAATATTGAATGATTGTGATTGTTTTACAAACAAAACCAGCTGTTTGGCTTAAGCTTTAGGTTAACAACTTTGATTTTAAATAGTAGGCTTGTATAGTAGGTATGTTTCAATAAAACACTTTAGTTCTTAAAGTGTGTAAAAGCTCAAATATGCATCTGTTTCTAACTAAACACTCTTCATAAAACTGTATAACTATAGTTGATAAGTTAAAAATATATACAATATTCAAATAATGGGACATTATGACTGTATAAACTCAAAAACTTACATAAGTGGCCAATGTAATATTTACTACTTTTTGCATTTTAATATGTGATTATTTTACTCCATAGTGCCATTGACCCTTTAGTTGAAAGTAGTTTTAAGAATGTCTAGAAATGTATTTGCACCATTGAAGCGTATAAGACTAAGATTTGTGCTCATCTTTACGTAAATAAAGACTTTTTACTTTCTCTCGACACCTTGAAAAGAAAAGTACTTTTCTCGTAAGAATGATCCTAATGTTGATCATTGTCAACCCCCCCAGAGATAAGACANAAACCGAAAAGGTGTTTTTTGCGATGCCGTCTACCGGTGTGTCTATATCTAGGCCTAGAGCCGACACCATTTTACTGATCAGGTTAAAACCTAGTAATTATGGTTTTATCAGTTTCCTCCGAGGAGTTTTTGAAGTTATATATCTTGCCCTAAAATTGATGGTATTTTACTAAAGGAAAAAAAGAGAGAAAACAAGCTATCTCAAAATCCACTGTAAAGATTTTTATTAAAATTCGTATCTTGGCATTGTTTATCATTATAAGCTAATAACCCCATGAACATAATTTTAAGGGTAGCTTACATAAGCAGATATTGCCCATTTTAATAATATATTTGCAAGTATTTGAGACACGAAATAAATCAATATTGTAAGGTTGTAACAAAATTTAAATTAAAAAACCCTTTACTTGAAATATATTTTTATAAAACCAATAGGGGGCTGTTCATAAATTACGTAAGGTTTTTTTTCATTATTTTCCACCTCTTACTCCCCAAATCTCCCTAATTAAGGAATTGTAAGATTTCTCGTTCCCTCCTCTCCCCTGACTAATATTACGTAATTTTCTTACAATTTGGTAAATTATATTATTTTAGAAATAAGGATTCGTGATGTGAAATAAAATATTTATAACAGTAAAATTATATTTAAAACAACATAAATAAATGATATTTTATAGTTATGTATAGCTGTGTACGTGTATAGGCTATGCTTCAACGCCATCTGTCGTCGCTAGGTGCAAACTTTTTGAATGCGCGTCTGTAAGTGTTTTTTTTTAGATTGTGTCTAACCATAAACATTTTATATAAAATGATTAGTTAAGATGGAATCTACCCACCCCTCGAAAACGTAAGAAATTACTTATCACTCCCACCCAAAAAATCCTTACGTAATTCTTGAAAGGTCCCCAGCTTCTGAGCTATTGGAAAATATTTTTTTTAATTTATGTCTCAGAATACGGGAGTTTATTATTATGCTTTTTGAAGAAATATGTAAAATCTGTAAAATATAAATAATGAAAAATACGTTTCTTTAGTTTATACCTCTTGGTGGAATCTGATGCTCCTTTTTCCATCATGTTCCTGTAAAAATGTATATTATCTGGTTTCACAAATATTACAAGTTTTAAGTAAATGTTTCCATTTATAGACAAAGTAGAGAGAAAGCCTGTTTGGTGAACCATACCATTTATGTATTGAGACTAATTATTAGCTTTAATAATATGGACACAAGTTAATATTATACAACTTATAAACCTGTTTGTAGTTTCGTCTTTATTAAAACATTATTTCTCACTTAGTAGATACCAAAACTAATAACATAGAAGAATCGTCTATTGAAAACCTTTATCTAAAGTTAATTTCGGCCAAATCGTTCATTTCAACTGCTATTTAAGAATAATATATCAAAATATTATAAATATAAAGCACAAATATAAGGATTTATTATGTTTTCTCTCTTATATTAAACTAAATATTGATTTAATAATATTAACACGAGTGTGGATGTACGTAGATGAGATATTATTGCTTACAATCCCAAACTACAGGGCCAATTTTGCCTGTAGAGACAATAAATAATGCGGGGGAGTTTGTGGTTTTGTTTGAAGAGCTTAATGGTTTCAAAAATGGATATTTGCAATTTTTAGTAAAGGTTCCTTATTGGCTATAGACCTGAGATAAGACAGAATTTTGTGAAATTCATCAACCTTTAAATATGAAAAAGGGGGTTTAATGTTTTCAAAATTCACTGAGCATGCATTTTTTGGACTAGTGGACATAAACCCTTGAAATTTAAAATGAATTTTTCTGTATAGAAGTGGGGAAGATATTTTGAGGGTTTTTCAAATGTAATCACCTGAAGGGGTGTAAAAGAGGGAAAAGGGGGCAGTAAATTCAATGTCCTCCAATCAAGATGAAATTTGATATTTGGAGGATTATCAGGTCGCAGAATACTAATATGAAATTAATTTATTTAAGGCAACCATACGATGATTCCCAAGGTTATTTGGTAAAAATATATGTTCAAGACTATCAAAACTAATATAAATAAATACTTTACAGGATGATAGAATATTGAAATTGTGCAGACAACAAATGGGACCACTCCAAATAATTATAAAAATATGAACATTTTTTTTAATAAGTGCGACCCTGGGACATATGGAAGGGGATATAAACATAATAAAAACCTTTTATGTGTGCTAGAAAACTTAAATTTAATTGTCGTTTAGGACAACTCCAAATAACGAAATAAGTCTTAAAAATGGAAATTTCTAAATGATAGTTAGAAAAATGAGCTGAAATATTTACAAAACTAATAGAAACAACTAATTCCCGATGTGGCAGAAAATTGAAATGCATGAGTATATTAAAGGGACATGTCAGATTACTATAAATCTGTAAATTTTTAATTTCAAAATGAGACTACAGGAAATAGGAAGCGGGGGGGGGGGGGGGGGGGTGGGGG
>CABFVX010001017.1:44643-104639 GCA_902151425.1 Timema shepardi | reverse complement strand
GGATAGGGGTGTACTAGTAGGAGGTAGAAAATTTAAATTTGTCAGGAATGTAGAGGGATAACTTCAAATAACCACACATACATTTTAAATATTAGTTATTTGTAAGAAGGATGGTGATATAGAGGTTCTCAAATTTTTAAAACATAAAATACTAAACTCTTCTCTAAGTGTTAGATGATTGACATAAGTCAGAAAGTACCAAGGCCTGAATTATTACATTTCCAAATGAAGGCTTGGAAAATAGGGAGTGAAGGTCCCCGAAAACATTAACAAATCTATATAAATAAAAGTTTTGTAGAGAAATAACCTTGAATTTTCGCCATGTAATTTAATAATAAAGCAGGTTTGAGTAGCTATACAGGGATACATTGTTCACATTAATTCATTTAAAAAAAACTTATCTAATGCCGCTATGTTCATGACAAATATTCTAACAACTGTTTATATCACCGAGTGAAGAAAATTAAACTATATATTTCTATTGGAACGATATTTATTTTTTTGGCCAAAAAAATTGATTAAAAACTGAAAAATTGTCATTTTCTCGCGTTTCCTACATTCTTAAACAAGTGGAATTTCAAAATTAAAGCCCAGGAAATGGTAGCGCTTAAAATGTATACAACCAAAATATAAAATTCTTTACGATGTGGTTAGGATGAAATTTGGTAGCAACGTAAAATATCATATAAAATAGCCAATTAAGTCTTAAAATTTCAAATTAGAATTGTAAGGAGGGTGAGGGGGGTCAAGGGGTTTTAAATGAGAGTAAATTGCCATTTAAAAAAAATACTTTTATGCATGAAAGAAAATTCAAATTTGCCAATTTGATAAAACACATGGGTATCCATAAAAGTTAGAAAATTTGCAATTCGAAAATTTATTGCTGGGAAATTGGAGGGGCCTCTAAAATTTCCTAAGCTATAAAAATTCTATATGTTCCAAATGCGGGTACAGTTCATACTAATTAAACCCCCCTCATCCCTAACACAATGGCGTAATTGGTAGTACATAAGCGTATAACTTGAACGAATATTAAGGCACAATGATAACAAAAATAACAAAATAAAAAATGTTATTGATGTTGAACACACACAAAATCTATTTTCTAAGAGGCTCTTTTTATAAAAATTGGAATATTAAATTTGTAAAGGCAGAGGAAAAATGTTTATACTAAAAGTAAATCAACACACAAACTAAAGACTTTCTTAAAGTGGATACATTAGATTTACAAATATATAGCACATCTAGCAGCGACATAACTTATTAAAATAAACCAATTCAAGTGACATAGCTTTATGACCATGATTCTCTTTGGATAATAATGATGCTTCATAAATATAATGCTTTTGTAAAATAGTCTATTATTTAATTTATGCTCGTTTGTGAAATGTGATGCTTTTTTTTCAAACATGTTTTTATGATCGTGCTTAGGTAAATTTTGCATTGTCATTGGAGTACGACGACCGCCCTGTGATTGCACTCGTTTGTGCACTCAGATTGTATTATTATTATTATTTAGCACCGCGTCTTACTACCCGTTAGGGTTATACGCTTTAAGTACTAATTACGCTAATAGATTAGGAATTAGGAAGGTTTAATTAGAGGAAGTGAGCCTGCATTTGCATGGAAGGAAAGTGGAAAACCATTTATGAAAAACCACCCCCAGCTCACCCGACCGAGATTCGAACCTCGATCTCCCCGTCCTCAGCAGTCGAGATCAACACGACTAGCGCGTTCGCCAACTACCCCACCGAGGCGTGTCTCGGATTGAAAACTAGGTAATAGTTTCCTTCTAAGATGTTTTATTTATTAATTGCAATAGCTGAGTTGTGATTGTCATAACTTAGGATTGTACACGAAGGAACTTTCAAAATTATGACGGCTGGACCATTAAAGTAAGGATGTTATAGCTAAATACGTCAAAGCTCGATTTAGTACATTACGAAATCAAAGAGAGCTGAATATTATGAAATATATCAATAACCAAATTAGTTTGACACATATTTTAATCAAATTTCTGTTAAAACTTATTTCTGTATTATTACTGTATTGATTTTTTAATGATATTGATTTTAATTTTAGTTTCAAACCGATCCAAACTACATAATCAGAATTTTTTTCTTTATTTTAGTAGATAATTTTTATACCAAACACTTAATAACTATAGCTGTGATTGGGTAGATTTAAGAGTTTTTTTTAATATACTTTGTATTGTTAACAATTTTACTCACTTTACTAAACTCTTTTATTGTGATATAAATATTTATTTTTTTAATAAAATCTGAAATTATTAATTGTATTAAAATATTGTTATGTTATAGTAAAATAACCCTATACTGAAAAAGTTTTCAGTGTAATTTTTATAATATTTATTTCTATTCCTCTTTACTAAGTTAATAAGAGATATTTAATTTTTCATACAGACAAGAGAATGTGTTGGACAAGTGTAATTGGACAAAACATTATGAGCCTAATGTTGTGTAATCCTAACGCGCGTTTAAGGAGATAAGATTCATTTTCAGACTTGATTTTATTATAAACTGATTTGTTAACTTTCTTTGCACATTAATATAAAATAATAATACTGAAACTTATTAACCTTTCGGGTTATACGCTTAAGTACTAAATACGCTTATGGGTTAGGATTTGAGAGGGTTAGATGTAGAGGACATGAACCCATATTTTCGTGGAGGGAGAGTGGAAAACTATCTAGGGAAAACCACCCCTGTTCAACTGAGTGAGATTCTAACCTTGGTCTCCCCGTCCTCGGCAGTCTAGCTCAACACGAAACTAGTGCGTTAGCTAACTGTGCCACCTAGGCGGGTATTAGTATAAGATAATGTAGAATATAATCATTCCAGTGTTTAAAACAAGGGGGTATTAACGATACCAAATATATACTTAGGAAACTCTTTTCATTGTATTTTCCAAGCTTTTAACTTTCTTTCTTTTAGTTAATAAAGTAGCATATCCCTTGTATATTTTGTTAATATTAATTTGGTAACAAAATGTAAAAATAAAAGCAACCTTTACAAATCAAGTATTTAATTCTAATTACTGATATATTTTGTGCGTTATGTCTTACTTCTCACTACAGCTATCCTCGTATTTAATCCTAAGGATAAGGAATGAGGAAGGTAAAATGTTTGGGAAGTGTGTCCGTATTTGCGTTGAAGGAGAATTATAAGCATATTAGGAAAAAAAATCTCAGTACACCCGATTGGGATTCGAACACTGATACCCCAGTTATTTGAAGTCCAGTCTAACGAAGAAGTGAATCCTAAAGAATGGTGACTGCAGAAGCTGGTCACAAAATATTTAATAATTCATTTAAAAGTGCATTTCCAAGACTCGTGTCACTTACCTTTAAACTGTAGAAGTACTGGCATTGTATATTTGGGTCCAACACTCCCAATTGTTTGAAAAGTTTTGTTCAATGAAAGGGGGTGAGGCGGGGCCAAGGGACTACCGCTACCTCGACAATTGTACTCGGAGAAACAGCAATTCTTAACTTGTCTTTCTCACGAGGAACATTTTGCAAGTGAGTTGTTTTAAAGAATTCTCACTTGGAAGCACTGTTATCACTGGTTATTTTAAGTTCTACCTGACTCGAGGAGCGCAACAAATCTCCCTTAAAGCTGTGTATCTGTTATTTCCTTGTCTGTGACCTAGGGGCTGTGGCCTCGTTCTTTCCTTTCTCTGTTACATAGACCCATCAATCATAGCAATCGGTTTATAGTCAAATTCATTGAATATAATTATAGCTTCCCTCAACCAATGAGGTCTCGTCCTAATAGGGGCAGTCACTACGAGGTTTAGAATTCATTTAAAACCCCTGAGCTTCCAACCCCAACCCAGAGCTAACCCCCTCCACCTCATGGTTCTGAAGATAATGCCACCCACCATAAATTAGGGGTACCCTTTTCAAGATGATAGATTCCTTCTTTTCTTACAGAGGCTGCTCTAAATTGGCGTGAGCCATTCCTTATTCCTCCCCGAGAGGCTATAGTAAATTGTCAGAATGGTTGGTGGTTTAATGTCCTTAGTTTGTGTCCTTACTACCAAGATTCATCCGAAGCAGACTCCTACAACTACCATCAACTGAACGAGCATTGGATCAAGGTTGCATATAGGAAGTAGAGCCTCCTATGGGTAAACAGCTTACACTGGCTTATCCTGATATCTACTTCAGCTTGAAGGGGAAATAAATACATTTCATGTAGGCCTACTTTCTTTTCCTTTGGGAATTTTATGGACTCTTTTACAGCGCATACCTTTAGAATATCAATTTGTAGCTTTGGCCTTAATATTTGTCCTATTTATACATCTTGACTAACACCAGAAATATAGTACAGATAATCTTTAAGCTTGGTGAGGAAAACCCATATAATATCGAGCTACCCACCTCAGTGGCCACGTGCTCTAAAGCGCTTCTCCCGTGTTGGACTAGACTGCCAAAGACAGCGAGACCGGGGCTTGATCCTAGTTGGGCGCACTAAGGGTGTTTTTTCCTAAATGGGTTTCCACTCTCTTTCCTCGAAAATGCAGGTACACTTCTTCTCAATTAAACCTTCCTAATCCCTAAACGATTAGTGAAATTAGTACATAGGTGTATTGCTCAAACGGTTAGTAAGACGCGGTGTTAAAAATAAATGAAAATCGAGTTATTATTTAAAAATGGTTTGAAACGTTGTTTTATGCAATGTAAGCTTGCATAATGCATGCTACTTATCCCTCATGTTGGTTGCGTGACAAGGAATAACGATTGTCCTGTTCTTTACGCGCAGTTTATGACATTTTACACTTTATCTTTAGTTTATAATAAGCTTCATTAAGTATGGCTCAAATAATTTTGTTGCACGCAAGGCTTAGTTTAATCACTATACCACACACATATATAATCAAACCTAACATCAAAACACGAATCCTATAATGAAGAAGTGACATAACTCTAATCAAATTTCAGAGTTTTCATTTATTCCAGATACCACATCTTACCAACTTATAGAAATACTCTAGTATTTATGATAAAGTGATAGGCCTAAGATAAAATTTAATTTAAATGTACCCCATACCTGTATTTGCGTAGTCTACGATGGAGAAATAATTTAGGGAAAGGTCCATCAGTTGATTCCAGTCCTGACCTGACCTGAGGGTCACCATTGGACTATAAACGATAAATCTAGTGCTCTAATAAGCAAGCCAACTAGTGCAGGATGCATGTGTTTTAATCAATTTGACTTCATACACAAGAATTGTTAAATAATACAGTAGTTTATACAGAAATGTACAGTAAATCTCCGTTAGACCACGCTCTGGCAATTCAAAATCCCGGATAATTCGAGCACAATTTCTATATGGTGGGATTAAAAAAGTCAATTGAAATACATTTTACTGTCAGACAAACTCAAAGTTAAAAGAGTAAAGATGTAAGATATAGTGGTAAAAACATTTTTACATAATATAATCAAACTAATGTGTTTTCCTGTAGTTAAAAATAATTACAGTTTCGTAAAAAGATATTCTGTAAATGTAAACCGACTGAAAATACTACGTTCTATATAAATCATAGTCCTTAAATTAAAAAAAAAAATGGGTGACCTGGTGGTCTAAGGGTAAGGTGTCAGACTTCTGTGCTGGCGGCCGGGGTTCAATCCTCGGTCCCGGCAAAGATTTATCTGATTACCAAACCCTTCCTTCACCTCTGACAAGACATCTTGTGAATGTGAGGAATGCCAAGCCTCCACCGTGGTTCAGATTCCACGTTAAACTGTAGGTCCTTCATTTCATTTCACAATCACCCTACCATTACACATTAGCGTAAGTGCGTATAACCCGAACGGGTAGTAAGACGCGGTGCTAATAATAATAATAATAATAATAATAATAATTTAAAAAAATTACACCTGGACACAGGAATCAAACAAGGGACCATTGACGTAGCACATCAATTCTCTAACCATTGAGCTATAGAAGTTTCCTTTCCCAAATTAAAGAATATGATATTTAGATGAGATTCTAACGGTGATTAAAAACTAATACAGTTTGTCTATTTAATCTATAACGTAATATACCAGTTAAATGAATGTAAATTTGTTAAAACTCCATATTTCCGTAATATTACGCGGATTTAACACGTAGTTTTCCCTTGGTGTAGAATGAATTGTAAATGTAGTAATTTGGCGCTGTTATATGACCTGCTATTCCGTGTTGGCTGTTTTGATTAGGTGGTCTTTGATTATCTGTCATACGAGATTGTTAATACGCAGCTATGTATTGTGTGTCACGGCTTAATGTTCCCACCTTGGACATATTATACGATAATCTAGACTCAGAATGTAGCTAGCCACATGCGATCGTGGACATTCTAATTGTATTTTTAGTTTTATTTGTTTTTTCCACGTTGTAAAAAAGACTTATAATTCACAATGTAATATAGTGTAGAAAGAGGGATAGTTAAATGGAAAAAAAAGACTGGGTGGTTTTGGAGTAGGGTGTCAGACTTCTGTACTAGGGGTGCTGGGTTCAATCCTCTGTCCCGGCACAGATTAAGCTGATTGCAAAACCCTTCCTTCACCTCTGACAAGACGTGTATTAATCACAACTTGTAAATATGAGGAATTCCAGGCCTCTATCGTGGTTTGGATCCCATTTCATCTCACAATCACCCTACCATTACACATTAGCGTAAGTGTGTAAGACCCTACCGGATAGTAAGACGTGGTGATAATAATAATAAAAAATGGAAAATACCTATCATACGTCCAGGAGGATGATGATAAATAACCATTATAAGATAAATCAAAATTTGAATTGAATACCTTCTTGTGTATCTATTGACATTCCTATAGAATATAGAAGATACAAGATCAGGAGTCTATGTCACTGGTACTTGAATATGTGTGATATTTTTAAACACCATATTTTACTACGCGTTTAGGCCATACGCCTGTGTACTGATCGCGCTAAAAGGTTAAGGATGAGGGAGGTTTAATTTGTAGAAAATGTACCCACATTTAAATGAAGATAGAGTAGGAAACAATTTATGAAAAACTAGCCTCAGTACACCAGACCCGGATTGAAAATAGATATCCCCATCATCGGCAGTATAGTAGATTGTGACAGTAGTGCCATAGAATATGTAGCCACCCAAGCGGTTCATATGATTTTAAGCTATTTATTGCAACGAGACATTAGCTAGATAGATCTACTTGTTGCAGTGGTACGTTAGCTAGATGAAGATAGCTGTTGCAACGAGACGTTAACTAGATGAAGATAGCTGTTGCAACGAGACGTCAGCTAGATAGATCTACTTGTTGCAATGGTACGTTAGCTAGATGAAGATAGCTGTTGCAAGGAGACGTTAGCTAGATAGATCTACTTGTTGCAATGGTACGTTAGCTAGATGAAGATAGCTGTTGCAACGAGACGTTAACTAGATGAAGATAGCTGTTGCAACGAGACGTTAGCTAGATAGATCTACTTGTTGCAGTGGTACGTTAGCTAGATGAAGATAGCTGTTGCAACGAGACGTTAGATATATTGATCTACTTGTTGCAGTGGTACGTTAGCTAGATGAAGATAGCTGTTGCAACGAGACGTTAGCTAGATAGATCTACTTGTTGCAGTGGTACGTTAGCTAGATGAAGATAGCTGTTGCAACGAGACGTTAGCTAGATAGATCTAATTGTTGCAGTGGTACGTTAGCTAGATGAAGATATCTGTTGCAACGAGACGTTAGATAGATAGATCTACTTGTTGCAGTGGTACGTTAGCTAGATGAAGATAGCTGTTGCAACGAGACGTTAGATAGATAGATCTACTTGTTGCAGTGGTACGTTAGCTAGATGAATATAGCTGTTGCAACGAGACGTTAGATAGATAGATCTACTTGTTGCAATGGTACGTTAGCTAGATGGAGATAGCTGTTGCAACGAGACGTTAGCTAGATAGATCTACTTGTTGCAGTGGTACGTTTGCTAGATGAAGATAGCTGTTGCAACGAGACGTTAGCTAGATAGATATACTTGTTGCAATGGTACGTTAGCTAGATGAAGATAGCTGTTGCAATGAGACGTTAGATCTATTTGGTAAGATTAAACTGTTGCTTTTTATACTGTATCTTATTTTTACAGTATACTATATCTTATTTAACACAGTATATATACTGTAGATACCTTTGCTGTAATCATATTTTCTGCAATGCATATGATGTTATTTATACTGTTGTATTTTCTGTTACAGTAAGCTCTAGCGATTTCTTCTGGTACATTTTTTGATCTAATGCATTTTTAGCTACTCCTGAGTAAATGTGATTTCCGTTATTTTTACATTACTATTGTGGCTTCGCTGCAATAATGTTGATCTTCATCATATAATTATTCATACATCAAATTCTAAACTTAAATGATAGCATGATAGAAGTCATCTTAAAATAAATTATTTAAATGTATTACTTTAATGGTTAGGAAGGCCTATGCACTTATAGGGTGGTTTGGAAAACATTAGACCAGTGTTTTTAAACCTTCTTGAATATGCGACCCCTTTCCAAGTAAAAAAATTCTGGCGATCCCCTGTATGTAATACAATTATATCAGTGATTTCAAATAAAACGTATTTGGCGTGGGTTGGTCGAAGGTCAAAGGTCAGTGGCCACATAGGAACAGTCGTTTGTCAGTTGTCAGTGTACACCATCGTGTACGGTAGTAATGGAGAAGTTTCTAAAAAGATCTGCGCAGTCCTCCGCATCTAGTAAAAGTGGCAGTAGTGGAAGTGAGTCAAAACTGAAAAAAAAAAACTTATGACAACAATGATTTTACTGTCATGAATAATAAGTCTCAATGTGTAATTTGCGGTGAAGTATTATCATGTGAGAGTATGAAGCCATCAAAGCTTATGCGTCACCTCTCAACTAAATATAACAAGAACGCTGATAAACCGTTACATTTCTTCGAACGGAAGCTGAAAACCTTTAGCCATCTGCAAACTACTATGATTCAGGTAATAAACCAGTTCTATTTGTTGTTAAAAATAATATTACGTGAGGCCTTTCATAAGAAACTTAGCAATCTCCATTTTTTAAATTTCATAATTATTCAGGAAAATAAAAAAAATGCCATTCCAATAAATTCACAAACTTTTGTTGAAAAGGTTTTGAGAAATACTTATTATCATTATCCATTCAAAATTACATATAAATCTAAAGATTAAGATTTTTCAATATTACTCAAAGAATTTATATAACTTTAATATCCACCTCATTAAATACATCTACAATAATTAAATATTCCAATACATTTTGATATAATAGTAAAATTCTTATTAAAGTTTTTTTATCTTGTTTTAGGTATCCAATGTCAATGAGAAAGAGTTATTAGCTAACTACCGAGTCGTATACTGAGTAGCTAATGCTGGGAAGCCGCATACAGTTGCCGAGAATCTTACTATGCAAGCAGCCCTAAATATGGTTGAGATTATGCTAGGTAAGCAGGAGGCAAATAATCTAAAAAGCTTACAACTTTCTGAAAATACTATTGAACGCAGAATAAACGATATGGCCAGTGGCATTCGAGAACAATCAGCCGAAAAACTCACAGAAGAGCCCACATTTTTCTTTGCAGTTTGATAAGTTGACTGATGTTGCAGATTGTGCGCAATTTGTCAATTTGTGGTATTTGTGCGCTTTGAAGCAGATTAAAGTATCAATGAAGACATTTTATTTTGTAAAGCACTTCCTGCGAACACTACTGACCATTATTTATACGGCACGTTTTTAGAAAACACTCATGACTACGATATTGATTGGACAAAATGTCACTATTTGTAGCGATGGTGCTAAAGCTATGACTGGCGATCAAAGCGGGATCGTTGTGAAATTAAAATCAATAATGCCAAATGTTTCATGGACACACTGCTTTTATTCTTCGGCAAGCTCTGGCAGCCAAGGTTTTAGCTTCCGATTTGAATTATGTACTGAAAGAGGTGATCAAAGTTGTTAGCTCTATTAATGGTAAAGCTTTTCAAACACGACTGTTTAGAATCGTTTGTGAAGAAATGGGTTCTCTCCATACAAATCTCCTTAATCATACAAAGATCAGATGGCTATAAAAAGGAAATGTATCACCATGAGTTCTGGAACTAAAAGCTGAATTGTTATTGTTATTACAAGATCATAAATCTGAATATGTGAACTAATTTTGTGACCCTGTTTGGCTATTAAAATTAGCATTTCTCACTGATCTTTTTAACCACCCAAATATTTTAAACAAGAGCATCCAAGGAAAAGAAGAAAATATTCTAACGGCCAAGGATAAGGTCAAAGGATTCCTCACAAAACTTCATTTATGGTCAACGTCTTTACAAAAATTAATGGATTATTCTTTCCCTTGCGTTCAGAAGATTGTCGAAGAAATTGCAACGGGCCAATCGTTAGTAGTAAGTTCTCAAATTCTTTTCATTATACAGAGCTTGCATGATTTTGAAAAAATATTATTAAGTTACTTTCCAGAACTGAACTCTGTCGCTGACAATGGGCATAGATGGATACCAAATCCTGTTTTGGATAGGTCAGTACAACTGGCTGATCTGACCACGAAGATAAACGAAAAACTTATAGATGTTGCAGCTGACGGCATGTTTAAAATTTATTTTAATTTGCAAAAGATTGAAGTCTTCTGGATGAAGAGAAAAGAAGAATATCCAGAGCTAGCAAGGGAAGCTATGAGATTATTAGTGCAATTCGCCACTTCCTACATATGTGAACTAATTTTCTTTTCAATTGTGAACATAAAAACTAATAAGAGAAATATACTCCAATTAGAAAATGATTTGGTTATTTGTGTCTCCAAAATATAACCACGATTCGACAAATTATTAAAAAATAAACAGGCACAGCCTTCTCACTGAAATTATTGTTGTATCTTTAATGCAGTGTAGATTGTAGAATCTATATATAAAAATAAACTTTTCTTTGGAATTGTTATATTTTTATTGTAGTGTAGGACCTACACCGGCTTTTTATTTTACCTGGCTTGCAACCGTGACCTCCTCATAAAGCCTTTGCGACCCACTGGTTGAAAAACACTGTATTAGACTATCTATGCTGAGGAGAGTGGTGGACAGCGATCTGAGGTTTGTCTGAAGTCCTGTGGAGCTCACATAGGTGGAATTATCTTCAAAAAGTGAAATATTATAGTATTAAGTCTGCTTTTATTTAGTAAGTGAATATTTACGTTTAAATTAAAGTGTTAATTTTTAAGTTACTAATTGTCTAATAGTTTCGGGCCCAGCCTTTATGAAAAACCAACTTCATAACCATAAACGTTGATAAAACATTGTTCAATTCAATAAATTCATAGATTTACCTTTAGAGACCTTTAATGAAGGTGGTTTATGCCGCACGACAGAATAAATCAGAAGCCGTCACGATTTGTAAAACATGCCATCGTGTCCTAGAGAAAGCCAGGAGCAAAAGTCACGCACCATATTTTAAGTACATGGGCATCACAAGGGAGGTTTCTTCCGTTGTACCCCCAGCAGCAATAAGAGGGAGGGAATGGCCAACTCATGAGTCCTGATTTATATTCTAAGTCTTCTACTCAAATTCTCGCTTCATTATGTCTGTACCCATTTTGAGTAAAGATAGTGCTGACTTCTAAACTACTTTTCAATATATTTATAACTTCTGAATTAAGTCTTGAAAATCATCTTATTTTTTGGTCCAATATGGCACAAATTGAAAAATGAATACTTTTGTGATAATTTACACACTCGATTTCTGGTTTATGGGAAAACAAACATATATAAATGTATAAGTTAATAAATATTCATAGACCTTAGTGATATTTTCTCTCGTCACATTTTGCCCATTTGCCACCCCAAGCAAAGCATGAAAATGCCTCCCTCTCCTCTTAAAAAAACGGAAAAGCATTTAAATGCTACCCTATTGTTAAAAAAATACTCACTCTCTTGTTTCATGTATTTAAATATGCCAAATATTTAACAAATAAAGATTTACAATATAGAACGGAACATATTTAAACTGTTTTAAACTCATAATTAAATCTTAAAGCTATTTATTATTTCTTCCTAATAAATAAATTCCAATTTAACATGTATAAAGTGTGCACTATACGACGAACAACGTTGTTTGAGCCCATGCTTCAATTAATCGGTAATAATTAAGCTATACAAGAGAGTAAGATATAAATTAAAAAATAAATACAATATCTAATTTTGGCTGCCCCTACGAATCTACTGCTCTGAGCGACTGACAACTACCTACCTACCTCCCGCCTTAGAGCTATCCCAGTCAGTTGTAACTTCCTTTTCTAATCTAAAATACTTTTTAAAGACTTACCTGAGTGTTATTGCCAACATTTCCTGTGGAAAAAATGATAATCCTTGCACCAAAACTTGCCTAGTTTAAATCTTTCGTTTGAATTTGACCACCAACTCACCAAACGATGCCATCGACGCTCCAAGGTAATTAAAACAAATACTTGTCTCGGGGAAACCCTAATTTTCGTAGAGGTTACGAAACTCTTAATCTACAAAGCTGGTGAAACTATGGGAGGACAGTCCCATTTTACCCTCCGTCTTTTTAACTTAATTTGACGATACGTTCCATAAAGGCATTGGCAGCACTGATGCGATTTGTTTTCCCCCACTGCTATTTATTTTACGGGTGGCAATTGCCACGTGGGTGACCTGGTGGTCTATGGGGTAAGGTGTCGGATTTCTGTGCTGGGGTCCGGGGTTCAATCCTTGATCCCAGCACAGACTTATCTTATTACCAAACCCTTCCTTCACCTCTGACAAGACGTGTATTAATCACAACTTATGAATGTGTGGAATGCCAGGCCTCCCCCGTGGTTCGGATCCCACGTTAAGCTGTAGTCCTCCACTTCATCTCACAATCACCCTACCATTGAACATTAGCGTGAGTATAACCCGAATGGGTAGTAAGACGGGCTAATAATAATAATAATAATAATAAATTTCCATGTGCATAAAATGAACCCCCAAAACGTGACGTCGTGTTCCTCACGACCAAAAAGCCCGCAAAGGAGGGTTCTTACTACCCATTCAGGTTATACACTAATGGGGGCTAATACTAAGTTTAATTGTTGTAGCTTTCAAACACTTCAATAATTTCAACAGCTGTAGTTTTGTTGATAGTAATAGTTGTTAGTAAATTATGTTCTTTCAGAACAGTTTAGGCTTCTCATTGTTTACATATTGTAAAATAACATTTTAGGCATACACAATAAAAACCGTATAAATAACTGTATATTTCTATGTCGGTTAAGCTAAAGTTAAAATGTATTTAAAATAGTTTAATTTCCAGCAATAATTTATTA
This sequence comes from Timema shepardi, assembly GCA_902151425.1. Lineage (NCBI taxonomy): Eukaryota > Metazoa > Arthropoda > Insecta > Phasmatodea > Timematidae > Timema > Timema shepardi. Next base: position 91,278 of record CABFVX010001017.1, on the reverse strand, counting down.
ATATTTATGTATTCCATAATTATATAATATATGTTACTGTTGATGAATTTATTTCTAACCCGTTTAGGTGTCCGCGTGGACTAACGCGCTACTCTCTAAATAGATTAGGCGGCCGATGATGGGGAGATTGAGGTTTGAGCCTTGCTCAGGTGTACTGAAAGCGGTTTTACAAATTGGTTTTTTACTCTCCCTCCAAACAAATGCAATTACACTTCCTCTAATATAACCTTCCTAATAAGTAAGACGAGGTGCTAAAAATATTCATAAATTGCTTTCACCCTTGCTATTTAACTTAATGATCCTGTGTTCGACTCTAGGGCTGCTGCATGGCAGAACACTAAGGAGCGTTGCAGACGACGAGGAATTCCGGATTATTCATGAAGTAGTTTGATATTTTTTAATGTTCATCTTACTCGCCAGACTTACTACACATGCAGAGGACATAATAGTTGAGGAGTATCAGTGCTGTTTTAGACAATATGTCAACAATGGATCAGGTTTTTACCACTCGGCAGATATTAGAAAAAAATGTAGGAAAACAACATTACGGTTCATCAAATTAAGATATACATCGATTTAAAAAAGCCTATGACTCAGTTAAAAGAAAAAAAATATTTTACATTTTAGTTAAGCTTGGGATTCTAAAAATAACTTGTCAAGCTAATTGAGGTATGTTGACTGATACGCGTGGCAGGGTACGGGTTGGATGTCCCCAGATACTTTCTAAATACAGTATGGGTTGAAACAAGGAGATTTACTAAACCAATTTATTTTTAGTTTAGCCTTAGAGTTTGCGATTAGGTACATACAAAGGAGTAGGGAATGGTTTCTATTAATCGGTACATTGCGTCTATTAGTATACGCAAATGATCTAGCTTTGCTAGGAGATAGAAAGAAAGCTGTAGCAAGAAATGCAGACTTTAATGGAGGTTAGTGAGGAAATAGGTTTAATAGAAGTGATCTCTGAAAAGACTAATACCAGTATATGATCACAGAGAAACACAGATTGGGTATATTTTAGTGACTACCTAGGGCAACATCTGATTTGAGTTTAAATATCAAGAACAATAATTCTAACTAGCAATAATGATATTAGATTGGAAATTAGGGAAAGGACACAGCCGGTAGGGGCATGCTACTACTCGGTCAATAAGCTGTTTACAACTCGCCTGGTTTCAAGAAATGTAAATATTAGAATAAGCAAAGCATTTATTTCACAATTTGTTCGATTTTGGTGTGAAACATAATCACTTACCTTACACGGAAAAAACAAATTTAGGGTGTTCGAAAACGAGGTGATTAGGATGATATTTGGTACAAAAATGGATGAAGATACGGGGTAGGGAAGGGGGTTACATAATTATTAGTTAAATATATTGTTATTTTTATAGTAAATTAATAGAATAGTCAAGTCTCGTAGAATACGTTGGGAATGACATTGAGCGTGAATGGGAGTTTCTAGAGTCTTATTCAAGGTATTGACTGGATAACCTAATGGGAAGAGACCATTGGGAAGACCTAGATACAGATGGAAGGATAACATTAGAATGGGCCTGAGGTAGATAGGGTTTTATTAAATGGACTGGATAGAACCAGCACAAGATAGGGATATTTGGCGCACTTTTATACGTTCAGTAATGAATTTATAGCTTATACTTACATAGAGTATGTAAGTTCTCAATCACTAAAATGTAGGAGTGTGTTCTGACTAGTTAGTAAGTCTGAAATTAAAGTTTAATTTTTGTGATAACTTTCGTAAACCCCATAAAACCACCCCACACTATCTTAATATTTTATCTTTATGCCACTATCAAAACGAGACATGTTTAGAACCTTTTTCTTTAATCGCAGAAGTACACATACACGCTTGAAACGTCGTGGATTCTTTAAATACTTTAAACTCAAAATTTAAACTTTTTCCCCTTGTCATGAGTTCTCTGATAATTTTTGCCTACACTTTACTGAAAACGACACAAAAAATACCAAATAACGTCTTAAAAATTACGGAATTTATAAATGTACTCTACCTCTCTCTACTTAGCCACGTAGCACCCTCAAGAAATGTCAAACAATCCTGGTTTTCAAATATGATAATGTATTTTAATAAATGATTATTGAGTATACTGTGTTTAGTTCATGTACTTGTCCTATAAATGAATATAACCACAATAAAACGTAGTGAAGTGTACATTTATTTGTCACCTTGAGAACACTTTTACATTTATTAAGATACTGATGGCTTAACCCAATTGATGACTGATGTGGGCAGTTTCAAAAATAAAGTACATAAACATCAGAAACTTGTTATACATACATACTTAGGAATACTTACAAAAGTAGACTTAGGTATTTATTTTTATTTGACATGTGAGCATGACGCCTTCTACTGCGTGACCTCCAGTGTGGGTAGCCTTAATTTAAATGAATTTACAACAACTATACTTTATATGCCTATACTATACATTAAAAACAAGTGAGCTCATATGGCGGTTTTTTCTTTGAAACATCTAAATGTATTACGAGATCAAAGACGTAAATCTAGTTAAAACTGGTTTGTGATGTTAAAAAGGTATCAAATATAATGTATAGAATATAGTAGTGATTCATTTTAAACCCGGGCAACGCCGGGAACTTGCTGCTGGTAAAATCATACGTTCGGTAAATTTATTAGCAGTTTCAGTAACCTCTGATCACACGTATAAAATATAAAGGAAAGTGTCTAAGTAATTGTAATCACAGTACCTATTAAAGTAGGCCATATTTATTGGGAAAACACAATATGTTCATAACATTCTTTGTCGAACAATATTTACAATAGTTTATTATTTTTTATTTTACGAAACCTAGAATAAATATATATGACACAATTAAAATAGTTTAGATTTTCAAAAATCATGTTTTTTTTTAAATAAACCAATATTGTTTATTTGATAAGAAGATATTTCCACTTCCACCATCGAAGTATAATTCATTTTATTTAGCTTCTTAGTAGTTATTTCCAACTTTATCATTTTATTCAGACATTGAAATAGCTTAATCATACAATATATTCAATCGTTTGCCAATATTTTTGGTGCCACTTCACATTTTAAATTGTTTAATACGCTTTAATTTGAGAAGTTTCTTCCCGCTTTGATCTTGTTCACGCAGCGTTACGCCTAAAAGACGTACCCATGATTGCTCAACTTGCAAATTCACTGCTTTGTGATCATCTGAAACAACGGATTATAACAAACTCAGTGCGATTATATACATTTTTTTATTATTTTTGTAACATAAGGTAAAAATGAGTTCTTAGTTACATCTGAACTAACGTGTAAAGAGGTTGGAAAATACATAATATGATATAACTTAATAACAATACACGTATCGACTTGACCCGGGGAATGAACACAGTCCTCCCCTACACTACAGCCTCTTATCAGCCTGATTTCCTTAAGAAATATATAATATTTGAACAGCTTTAAAATGTTATAATCAAATTTTAATAAGATCAAATATCTTAATTAATTATAACATATCTATTAATATTAATAATAATGATGGGAGATTCGATTCCCTGATTCTTTGATACCTATCGATCAATGAATGGAGTTATCGAGAGAATCGAGAAGATATCTGGATTCTTAATGCTTCGATTCCTAAATATGTGTACTAATGATCGTGAATGCTTTGTTAAGAGATGAATGAATGTCAGATGTTACAGGCCATTCGTTACATATTTTTCCGTTCTATACTTAATATATTTTTATAGTAAAACATATAGAAGTATTATTCAAATTTTAAAATTAAAAAATGAATGTTTTGCTTTAATTTGCAGATATGTAGATAAAAACAAAAACAAACCTTCATATTAACAAATACCAAACCTGTCTTAAAAATGTATTACTGTTTTGTAAATGTACTGTCATAAGGTAAATAATAAAATAGGTTAAGTTTATCTTTAAGTTTTAAAGCCAAAATAAAAATCATCACCGTACGATATATAAATACAAAGTGGTTTCATAAATCTAATTAATAAAAACTAGTTCTAAAGTGTGTATTGTAGGCTTATTCCAGTAAGAATCGAAATCGAGAATTAAAATCTAAAATTGATATAATCCCATCTCTAAATATTAAACTAACGATAAATTCATGTTTCCATGTATTAAAAGAGTTTATATAATAAACATAGATTTAAAAACACTATTTTTATATTCATATATTTTAAATGAACGCAAAATTAAAATGGAGGTGTCAATGGTATTCCTGAAAATACATAGCAAGTTTAGCGGTTTGGGGGGCTTCTGGTAAATTCACATATGGATAAATATAGCCAGTGCAATTTTATATCAACTATAGATAATAGGGTTTTCTTTTTGATAAATATAAGTTAAACCTTTATTTGAGGTAACAAAGTTTATTTATTCTACAAGAGTAAGCCCAAAATTTTATTTTTTGTTTTGGTTCGAAAATTTGATCAAGCACCGTTCTTCAAAGTTAGATAAAAATATTGGTTTTAGTAATTTGTTAAGGGTTGTTAAAACAATAAGACTACAATGATTAGCAATGATTTTGTTAAATGCACAGTTATGGCTGTTTTGATGTATTTTTATGCACTATTTTGAAAATAAAGTCAAAATTTCTTTATCGGCCTTAATTTTTTTTGAAACAGTTCTAACTTACTTTCTATAAAGTACTACATACAGTTTAATGTACCCTCACGCATATTTTAAAATACATACATTTCATATTAATATTTTGGTTTATTTACTGTTAGGGACCAAAATAGGTAATTCATTAGATTAGCCATATTAATCATTATTTACTCACAAATTTCAAATTATGATGATTAGAAAAGTGTGTGAATCATAGATATATCAATTTTTCCTCTCATTTCAATTCAGTGTAGATATAGCTTCATCATCTTTTATAAAGTAAGATCTTATACAAGCCTGGGATAGGCAAGAACACTTAATCAAGCAGAGTTTATAATATTTGAGTCAAACCTTTTAAAACCTAAATTGAATGTGCGCTAATATATGTGTGATATATTGTAGTTAGGAAGCTTCTGTTTTTATAGTATCTGTTTCCTAATTTTGCTGATAGTTAGTATGTACTGTACATAAAAAGTGTGTATGTCTTAGATATTAAATACATATTGTAATTTTGTTAAGTCATCCAAACCCTTTTTGCTATTTCGACGGTGATTTAACTTTGAAATCTGAGAGAAGAAAAATAGCTCCTCTGATAAGAAAGTCATTTGAACTTTACTTTGGCATTAAGATAAATGATGAAGACAAATAACCACAATTAATTTAACGTAATGTAACAGTTCAAGCTAAAAAATTTAACACATATACATTTCAAAAGAAAAAATAAGATTTTAACCAAGATTTAGGTCTCAAAATTAAATAGGCTACTATTATTTTCTTGTTAAATATAGACGAAAAAAATTGTGTTATTTCCTCTTTGCTTTGAATCATGAAAATGTGTATATAGATTACACACGTAATATATATTCTACTTACATATCAACATACGGATGGTTAACCGTATGGTTTAACTTAATGATCTCATTTTCGTTCAAGATATAAGGTAATTTTAATAAAATCATTAAATTAGTGAGATGTAACTCTGATATAGATGTATAGGCAAATTGCAACAAGATATAAAAAGGGTATGTTCTTTAAGTGCATAATTAGTTTAAGGCTTATTCCAGTAGGAGGTTAACCCTAGCTTGTACATTTCCTTGGAAGTCAAGAGTATTGGGTTGCCTTCCTGCTGATAATGGCAAATATATCATATAACTTGCATCCTGTTGACGAGCGAGCATGGTGCGACAAGTGTACGGACCTTCCTGGCTGGTGGAATATTGAGATCAGCAAGTTTTGTGTGTGAGAATAACACATGGTTGTTGAATGTTGGAAGCCATGCTGAGTACATGTGTGGCGGTATCTAGCACGCCTGACGAAATGGCGATATAAAACGTGATCTGGGGGCACCCCACCGTAGTAGGGTCGATAGCGGGTCTATAGAATGGTTGCGAGACCGTTATCGTGCCTGCTCCCTCGTCACGGGAGATCTACCCGGCGACTCATGTAGTAGTTTAGCATCTGACTAGATTAATAATTATATATCTTATTGGACTAACTCACCCACCAGTCTCATTCCCCACGAACAATCCATCCTACCCCTACCGCCCGGGGTCCATCCTAACCATGTAAGTCCCTACGGTGCCACGGTAGTACTGTAGTAGGGCTGGCTACCGGGCAACCAGATAGAACCAGTAATCTTACACAGTTTTTCCAGAAGTAGGATAGGTACGTTACAGTTCCTAAATAAAATCTACGATGGGTACATTTTTTATCTGCACCAACTCCTCTTCTTCTTACAAGGGAATTTTATGGTACACCACTGACATAATTAAACATGCACAAGCTTTACAAACCCAAAAGCTAGTTTTAAAAACCCAAGAGCTATTTAGTTAATTATCGTATTCAAACCCGCTCATTATATGTCCATCGTTCCGTGATCTATCGATGAATAACTGGCATCAACAGCTTATTATTGGGGTAGACAAAGATATACCTTCCCTTACCTGCCCAGCTCTCTTGTTCCTCATACTATAAACCAGTGTGTTATCGTTTCTTACAATCTCCCCCATTTTTTAAAATGTATCCTCCAACCAGTATCGAGTATGTTCTGATGGACATAGCCCAACGCTACGTGGCTAGGCCGTTTCTTTGTCATAATTGACCATATTTTTCCAGATCACTAAAGCTCCTCTCCGTTTCACAGCTATACGCTGGAGAATCAAGCAAGGTTTTTAACATTTCCAAAGATACTTCTAACTTCCTTTTTCATTTCCCTTAAAGCATCCCTAATCGTCCAAGCAAGTAACCTGTTCTTGAATATTCTATATTAAAAGTCTCAATTCTCTTCTAACACCGAAGAGTCGAATTAAGGATATATTTATACAACTTGGAGGATTTCTCCTTCGATGAGTACATTCTCCAGCTCAAACTTAATTTGAACACCTTTTTGATGGAGAATGCGATTCTGGAGTCCCACCAGTGTATAAGATACTCATCACTTTTCAGCACGTATCAAGTGGACTGTGATTCACAGCAACTGTTGAAAGAGGCGACCACCAATGTTGATACACATGTTACAACGATGGACCACCGGATGTCTGACTCTCTCAAAGATGTGGGGTCTACTGTGAATGATGACAGAGGAGTTGGTAGCTAGGTTCTCTGAATTCATGTTCTGAGGTAACGGGGTTTCGTACCCCATTAGCTTAATATGTACAGCTAAGAAATAAATCGGTTTGTTTCAAATCTGAGGATCGTGGTGGCTAGCTGGTCACCAAATGTGGTGGAAAGAATGTGAATAACATTTATACTGAATTGTGCAGGGGCTAAGTCGTTCTGGTACTACATGCGCTGATTTAAGTCCAAACTCACACCTTCCAAAATAACATGATGTGTGTGCTCATAAATCAGCAGCTAAGTGTTTCCATTCAAACGGAATAGCAAGAAGTGAAGTACAATGAGGTTTTCCTTTAGAGTACTAGCCCAGACGTTAACAGTAAATGTCTATTGATAGTAGCGTTCAACATTTACATATGAGTTTTATTCATCCAACTCGTTACTGTTGCGAGTGTACGCAGCCTCTTCAGTCCACAAACGATGTGAGGGAAGTCAACCTCATCAAGGCAGCGGAGCAAAACCCTGCGAGTGAAGTCAACACTTCGTAGAAAATCATCTGCTTACATCTCTTGTACACGCTGAGGATATAATACAGGTAAAGTCATAATTTTCGTTTAGAACCCTTCACATGGTCCGTTAACTGGCATCCATTGTGCGCGATATTCCATTTGTGTTGGTTGATGGTGTCTCGGTGATTGTTATATTCCAAAAAACCTCATCAATACTGTGTGTTCTTAAGTTGCGCGTGAAGCTCGTTTCATGTTTGTTTACTACGAATGTACCCGTATCGCACAACCACCTGTCCTCAGAAGTGGTGAAGATAGCGTCTGTTTGGACACACACCTTCACACAGACGCTTGCCCGTACGTTGGCTTTAGCCACACCATACACACAATGCACGTTGCCATTTCAAGGAACGTGTATATAACCCCCCTTGGTGAGAGCCGACAGCGCAATGGCCACCTATTCTTTACGCCACTAGCGTGTTTGTCGGTGGTGAGAGTTGCCTGTACTAGTTTCCGGGGTGTGTTGGGTGTGTTGCCTATCCCAAAGTGCTTACAGCGTAAAGTTTGTTCAGCCCTTTCAGAGAGTAATTCCTACCGTGAATGGAGTATAAGTATGACGTATTGTAATGTCGCAATTTGGCGTCACCAAACCAACGTTCATTACGTGGAAATACTTTTATTGTCACCCTATACAACCTGTCCATGGTGTCCTGAATAACCCTCTGTGTATATATATAAGATATAAGTTTTAAAATTTAATTTTCAAATAAATACATACATAAGTATAATTCTTTTTACTTTTGAACATTTAAGCTATTTATTAATTGTACCTCCAATTAATATAGATTTTTGGTCACGTTTTGTTGTAAAAACATAAATAAGGCTTTCATTAAAGTGTATATTAAAGAATGATTGTATCTCTAAAATAAAAAAATATAACATTAATTGCGACTCTAAATATTTGAAAATCTAATTTGATCTCGTAATACTATTCAGTAAATCTAAATTGTACAAAACATTATTTTGTAATATACAAAGGGAACATATTAGTCTCTTTCGCGAATTTAATGAAAATTCTTTTGTGAAGCTGCTGAGATTGACGCAGCCCAAAACAAGAACGAAGTCTCATTCCAAATTATCTCCCTCCTCTCATTATTTAGGTCCTAAAAGGAATTGACTTTCACTAATGAAACATTCAAAGCTTTTTATAGTCTTGGGTAACTTCAGTGTCTTCAAAGTTTCCAATACTTAACGCTCAATGCTATTGTGAGATATCATAAAATAATAATAATAATAATAATAGGTTATTCATTTCAAACATTTTCAAGTAAAACTGAGATATTATATTAACATGAATAACCCTAATATTGTAACCAAATGTGAAAGTTAAACTACTAAGAAGGTACTGTCAAGGGTACTTTTTGAAGATAAGATCCTCACATTACTATATTGTGTATTATAACACTGCTATGACGTTTAAAAACATAGAAAATGCCTCAAATAATAACATACACTTTTACGTACATATTTAACTTGATAAGCCCAAAATATATGTTTGTTTATTGTATAAATTCTGTATTATTAGCCTGTATATTTTAACTTTATTTAAGGGTGTACTCTAAAATGAATCAATTACAGCTCATCATTATATATTGCAAGCAACTTTAAAGAGTTTAAAAGTTTTTTAAGCCTCCCCTGGATTCTTTAATAATTTGGGAGCATGCTTTTTAAGCATAAATAAAAAAGACAAAAAATATGATTGACATATAAATGTATAGCATATTGTAGTTAACATTTTAAAGAAATTGAAATTAAAAATTGTCCCAACCCATGGAACACTTTAAATTTTAATTAGTAATAACCTATTTTGGCCTATATTAATTCCAATATGTCTTAAAAAAAATACTCGTGTTTGATCACTATCCCAGATTAGTAGAAGACGAGGTGTGGCTGTAAGATAGTTTAACCTATAACTCTCACCTGTAACTCTCACCTGTAGTTCTCACCTTGTGACCCAGATACAGAGGGACGTTAAAAGCACGGTGGGCAGTAGACATGCCAGTCTGGTTGCCACGGACGATTCTTGTCTTTGGATGGCAGCTGTGTTGTCGCCTGTAACAATACAAGCATAGTTATACCAGGGGACTACTGTGGCTAGCATATAGCCATGAGGTCATTGTGCGAGTGAGGTCGTTGGATGGCAGCTGTGTTGTCGCCTGTAACAATACAAGCATAGTTATACCAGGGAACTACTGTGGCTAGCATATAGCCATTAGGTCATTGTGTGAGTGAGGTCGTTGGATAGCAGCTGTGTTGTCGCCTGTAACAATACAAGCATAGTTATACCAGGGAACTACTGTGGCTAGCATATAGCCATGAGGTCATTGTGTGCCAATGAGGTTTTTGGATAGCAGCCATAATCTCTTTAGCAGGAGCTTTGTTTACATCACCTTGGTTGGTGGCTTCGTATTCACATTAGTGGGTAAAATTTAAGGGTTAACATTTCACATACTTATTTGACTTTATCCTCCATTAACAACGATAGATATTCATACCAACAGATTACTTTTCCCATTAAAAATCTGATATTGTGTGGCAAAGTAAATAATTATATAAATAAAATAATATTTATTAATTGTGCGCTAACGCTAGTATCTCAACATAGGTTAACCAGATTGTGTTTATCTAGATATTATATTTTAATTCACACATATTTAGAAACTAACACCTCAGACTGCTTATCAATGAGGACAGTAGCTCCAAAACTATTTTATTTTTAATCGGGGAACCTGTTGCTTCTATTATGTCCTCACAATTTTATAATCCTACAACAGTAATATTCCACTATATTAATTAGTAAAGACTCCCACATCTTAAGAGAGTAAACAGTTATATATCAGCTTCTATACCAATGGAATCAACATGAAAGAAAATAAATATATTTATAAAAATATAGATGTTTGTGATTAATTTTAAATAGTCTTAGTAGAACTTTCTTAGAAATACCTCGTTGAAAAACAAACAAATATATCATTTTTCTTACATTGGATTTATGATTATATAAACTATACTATATTTCTCGTAGCTCTGGGGACATTTAGCCTGCTGTGTTTCATTCTTTATTTATTGTTAATTTCATAGCCATCGAAATATTCTTATTTTAATTTATTTAGCCCCGCATTTTACTACTCGTTCGGGTTATACGTCTAAGTACTAATCACACTAATGGTTTAGGAATTGGGTAGGATGCATTTTTAGAGGAAATGAACCTGCATTCGCGTGGAGGCAAAGTGGAAAACCACTTAGGAAAAACCACTCCCAGTTCGCCAGACCGAGGCTCTAACCTCAATTTCCCCGTCCTCAGAAGTCTAGCTCATCACGAAACTAGCGCGCTATCAAGGCGGGTGAACATTGAAATTCTTTTTAGAGATTCTTTAGAATTTGATCATACCCAATTAAATATACGTATGTATTTATTGTTGTTATCATTTATTTGGAGTTGTAAACATACTTTTTTATAAATGCAAATATGATGCTAGGCAAATTTCAAAATAGTAAAATTATATTAAAATATAGTTAACATATTTTTTAAAAATCACACACATTATCAAATAAAATATAATAATATAATATTTATAATGATGTAGATTTTATGTTTTGTAATATAGACCCTACAAAATCTAAAGTTACCACACTTGATGTATTTCAAGTAAATGAACAATTTTATAATATTAAACTTGATTAAACTATATTGGAGATCCTCTCTTATGGTTTAACAAACCTGGGGGTGGTCATTTTATATTTTAGTTTTTATGTATTTACTATAATCCATGTCACCGTTTTAAAATCTTAGCTTAGTTAACCAGTTCCCACCCCTCTACCGAGTATTGTGAGCACTTGAATCACGGAACAAGGTTTAGCTGTCAGCACATATTCAACTATGGCCCACTCAAACTGCGGAATAAAATATACATGTCCGCAGTTCCACGCGGCTTGTGGGGCAACCTATAGTCCCATTCAACTTCTATCCACTGACCTGACCTAACCTGGTCTAGCCTAGCCTAACTTGACCTAACCTAACCTTGCCTAACCTAACTCTATGGTCCATTTTTAACGGTCATTATGAATTTAAGTTCTACTTTGCAGTTCGTGTAAGGGTACTCCCAAGTTGGGTGAGTTGTTCCGCAATATTCGTACGCGCCAGTGAGCAGACCAAGTATTTCTTGGATAACTGTTCTAGAGTGGTTGTTTTCTTTCTCACGTTTCTAAAAGCTGATGAAATAATTGTGTGGTCTCATGAAATTGAAAAATTCTAGAAACTTCTCTCAAATCCACTTGACTCGTAACTCCACTTTAAGTAAGGTATGTGGTGCACTAACATACAAATGTACATACTTTATATAAGGCTGCCACGTATTAAAACATCTTATTTCCGACTATTATAATCTGTGGATAATCGAGTGTTATTCTATTTGAGTAAATTAAACACAATTTTTAATCCTGTGTTTCCACTATAAAATCTACATGATGTTCAAGTGTGTGTAAAACTACGGTTACACCTAATTTTTACTAATCCCATGGCAAACAGCGTGCAGGCATGAAAAGAGAGCCCGAGAAAATCAACACAATGTTTTAATTCCCAACGTGTAGGTGTGAGGCGAGGAAAAGTAACTCTTCAATTTTATATCCAACATGTAGGCGTGAGGTGATGAAAAGTAACTCTTCAGTTTTATATCCAACATGTAGGTGTGAGGCGAGGAAACGTAACTCTTCAATTTTATATCCAACATGTAGGCGTGAGGTGATGAAAAGTAACTCTTCAGTTTTATATCCAACATGTAGGCGTGAGGTGATGAAAAGTAACTCTTCAGTTTTATATCCAACATGTAGGTGTGAGGCGAGGAAAAGTAACTCTTCAATTTTATATCCAACGTGTAGGTGTGAGGTGATGAAAAGTTACTCTTCAGTTTTATATCCAACATGTAGGCGTGAGGTGATGAAAAGTAAATCTGCAGTTTTCCGTCCAACGTGTAGGCGTGAAATGTCAACACCCACCCAGCTTTAGGGTGAAAACCAATGAAGAGAGAAGTAACGCTCTACATTTGAAAAAAAGAGACAACATATGTTTATTTTGAGCTAAATAACTATAATCTACGGTACTTCACAATCTGAAGTTTATGAAAGTAAATATTGTACAATCAATGTTAACAAAAGCAACATGCATAGCCCAATAAAGAGCAAGGTAAGTGTCGATATTCTAGATCCTAGAAGCTCTTATCAAGAGTAGTTAGCACAAGTGCTTGTAATGATATGGGAATGCTATATTAAGTAATTATTTAACTCTTGCGCCATACTAAATTCCATTATAAGTGGGGATGTTGCGGTATGAATTAAAGGTAATGTAGACGTACTTGCATGGACGTAGATTGGAAATTCATTTTGGAATAAAACATTCTTAGTTCACCCGGTCAGGTTTCATATCCCAGAGTGTACTGTTTGAGAGATGGTGAGAACACTTTTCCAGAGATTTGACCTACGAGGATATAATTTAAGTATTTGTATAAAATTATGAAGAGGCTACATGATTACGAGCTAGATATCCTGTGCTCATCACCAGAGAATGTTAGGGTTATCCATTCTATCTGGTCACGGTGGGCAGGACCATGAGAGTTAAAGGAATAAACTAGAACCATGTTCAGATATTGACTGGCAAGCCCAATGGGAAGACCATTACACAGATGGAAGGAGAACATTAGAATGGATCTAAAAGAGATTGGGTATAATGAGATGGAGCTCAATATATGTAAATGTAATTGTAATTAGTGATACTGAATAAGGTGTAATGAGATGAATGGTATAGAAATAGCTAGATAAGTTTGACAATAATCTTGAATTCATATCGCATTAGAATAAGTTGATATTTGTATACAATTTTATTATTTTGACCTGTTTATAAGTTATATTTTCCTCTTTGCTCACGCTAGGAGGCTGGGCATTATCTACACAAATTCTAGTTTACTAGGATAAAAAGTAAACTTTTTATTTTACTTTGTGTAGTTAACATGCAAGATCCTGAATAGTAATTAAAGAATACCAAAACAATGGATCTTAAAGTTGTTTTTTTGTTTGTAACTTATAAAGCGATGTTTTGTCAAAATATTAAGAACGCCATTATAAGAAAAATTTGTATATACGAACACAATACACATTTCTTAGTCCAGGCAGAGTATTTATATCTTTACAAACAAAAGTTTTAAAATGTTATTCAAATTTACTTATATTATTACTATATTAGATGTTTGTATCTGTGTAAAAAGGTAAGGTGAAATACATTTTGCTATTGACAAGATTAATAACCGACTAGCAAAGATCTGCCCTTATCATCTTTACTCTATAGTTAGGTTAAAATCTGGAATAGACCATCCAAATGAAATTAGTTCTCAACACCCGATGCCATAATGACCATCCCCTGACCACGCTTATTGAGTTAACACCTTTGAAAAGAAAAATTCATTTCAACACACTATTACCAAACAAGACCTCTTCTAAGAGGTATTTTGGGGTTGTATACCTCAAGGGGCTCAGTGGGAAGTCACCCAACGGTAGTCTACAAATAATATAATATTATCAATACATCAATTTGAAGCAGTTTGTAGCGTGTCAATCAAATTGATTGAACACCTACAAGTAAAAAATTTCACTATTTATGTAATTGGGTGCCACGTTGTAATTATATCAAGATATTGAAGATAAAATACCTCAAAGTTTATACTCTCTCGTATACTGAAACTACGTATTGCCCTACGTTCAAACACGTGGTTATTCAAAAAATAATTGTTTTTTGATAATTGCTGTTCTAAATATCAAATAAGAGGACTAATATTATTATAGTTATGAATAAGATATGTGAATGCATACCCTTGTTATAAGATGGGGTCAGATAAAAAACTTACAGCCGGCCATGTGGCCCTCAAAAAGGTGGAAAATATACATCTATATTATTTCTTTGCGTAAAAATAACAGTGGAGATCAAATAACTAAATTAATACTGATACATTTTGATATAAGATATGTGTGTATAAACTCACCACGGCCAGATGTCTGCAGATATCTTTAACTCACTTATAAAATCACAGGATTATCTATAATGGCGGCTCCACGTGGCACAAGACTCGCATGTTCAGTTGGGGAGATAGCCTGAGAATGGAAATGGGCGCTTGGACCTCCTGCGCAACTGCGCCTCTGATGGCCGACAGAAGAAGCTCGTCAGTTTCTATCTCTTCTCTTTCCCTTTCCTCGTTTATCCTTCCTTATTTATACCTAAGCTTCTCAATTCGTTCCCCTTTTCCTTTCTCCTCCCTGTTCATGTCTGGTTGTGAGTATATATGGGACGCGCCGCGGGTTCAACCCTAGAGAGCGCTTCTACACAGCTAAGGATCAACAACGAACCGCTGCCGGTGAACAACCAAGACGGGTCATGGAGTCTGGGTCGTCAGAATCGCCTCCATAGCGGCATTGAAGGAGGATGAATCGTCCTATTCAACGTGGTGATTACGAGAACGCCGCAGCTAGGGTATTGGTATCCGGCGGTCGTCATTAGTCCGTAGTATTTAGTTACTAAGTTAGAAGAAACTTTATTTTGGTTTAACGTGATGCAAATAGTTATTCAGAAGTCCTTTTTTTTAAATACAAGAGGAAATGTTTTCGGAATCTAGTGTCATGTTCAGGACTAGTTAACTTCAATATGGAAGAAGTACCTTGGTTATTTTATGCCTTTTTTTAGTTTGATGGACAAGTCAGATTTTAATGACTTATTAAGTCAATTGCTGAGTGCATTGTTGTGTTTTTGGACACTGTCCTAACGTTAAAGCCTCCTCCGGCTGAGAAAAATGTGAATTTTTAGTGTTGCTGATTTACACTTACTCACAAGTTCCGATAAATCTTGAAGAGAAAAGTATTCATGACACCCTAAACGTCATGTACATCAGTTCTTTGTTGTTGATGGTTATCGCCAGGAAGTCTATTTCTTTCTTTTGCCTTACGCAGTTCAGTTGTTAATGATAGAGATTTGATGATGCGGTCATTGTTCATGGAAAGTATTAGTTTGGGTGAGCAACCCATGGAAATTGGCCCAGTGTCATAGTGGGGTCCGCGCAAATAATACTATTTTGTTTTGGCCTGTAAATAGGTTCCTAATTTTGTATTAGTTATAAAGGATGTTAATGTACTATTGAATGCTCTGGCAGTACCGTAAGGGAACATGTCCGGCCATAGTACCTTAATGACGCCTGGCCCTTAGCCATCAATCAGCAGGATTCACCATCCAATTATCCAACAAATTTAGTGGATCCCTGTTAATATTCAACCCTGCCAAGTGAGACTGTATGAATGTTATCTTATAAATTAGCTCTACATTTTGCTTTAACTAATTCTCAAATTACTCTCCTTTTAGAAATTCTACAGCCTCTTGCCTGGCCACTGTACTGCCCAGGTAGCCACAAGTAATCAAGTAATCCCTCAAGTTTATTTGCCTTGTGAAGAAAGTTAATACTTTATAATTTTCTATCTTATTGTAAAACTTGTACTTTTCTTATGCATTTATTGTTTACTAAATAAAACTATATTGTCAAATTGATATGTTCAGTTTTCTAATTTAGTACAAATGTACTGTGTGTGATCACAGAGCAAGTTTAAGATGGTGATGAAGGAGATGTGAGAAGATGTATATGTATTTACAATTTCAATATTAAAACATTTTACTGGTGAAAATAGTTTTCCAGTAGAAACCAGTTGGTGATGTAAACAGTTCTTTAATATCTGTCAACGGTGTCCTGGAATTTAATGACAACTTTTTCTCTTAATTAAAAAAACAGATGACTGATATTCAAACTTTGTTAATATCACCATGTAATAGTTAAACTCTACAGCCAGCATCGGTGGGATCCTCAGTCTATCTTTATAGCCATTGATGATATTCTTAAGGTGTGGAATGTGTTGATGCTCTTATATAATGCTATAGACATTATTATAGATATAAAAAACAGTAGGAAAGAACAAACTTAGATATAAATAATCTAACGAATGTATAACTGTCTGTTTACTACTCATTGTAAATTTGTAAGGTACAAAATTACATTTAAAGTAAAACATATGATTTTATATTAATGTTAATACTAACCATTTGTTTGGGGAACAAGAAATGATTTCATTTTTGAACCACAAGCCACAAAATATCTAAGTGTCTTACCATCAATTCTTTACACGAAAACTCTCAAAAAATCAATTCATCCTTCTCTCAAAAAATAATAGATCAATTCACCAATAAGAGCGTTGATAGAATCATTATGGTTGAATGTACGTTATAATTTAAAACACACTACTATGTGCAACACGTTGTAATGGTACAGATAAGTAATATTATATGCACCATTTTGAATGGCTGTAGACACGTTTAGCTGCAAAACGGTGGGTTGGGAAGTAACGCCACCTGTAACAACACACTCCTTTGACGCTCCTATTAGTTTGGAAGATGTGTATTGTGTACTGTTTTACCTCTGGTGCAAAAAATGTATCAAACCAGTTTACTGATCAGAGCATTATTCATTTTCAAACTGTATCTTAGAATCCTGATTTGGTATGCTTAGAGTAGCTTTTATAATAGTTTTCACTCATTTAGAAATATTAAAATCCGGATACATTTCCTCTATAATATACAGAATGATCCAAAAGTCACTTAACACTGTTTTTCCAAGGATATTTCTCGCCGAAGAACATGGAAAATGAACATGTTGTTTATATATACATGTTGTTTATATCTATATGAACATGTTGTTTATATATATATATATATGGCAACACTGTAATGTTGGCTGTGTACAATTGTGCAGGCCGTGTGACCTTGAGACAT
This sequence comes from Timema shepardi, assembly GCA_902151425.1. Lineage (NCBI taxonomy): Eukaryota > Metazoa > Arthropoda > Insecta > Phasmatodea > Timematidae > Timema > Timema shepardi. Next base: position 73,672 of record CABFVX010001017.1, on the reverse strand, counting down.
ACACTGGGTCTAGCCAGTTGAGCTACAACATTTGAAAGTGTGAGATATTTTTTTTACGTACAGAGCGTGTATTCATTTCGGAACATTATTTTAAGGCCAGTTCGTACATGGAATTCTAAAAATCGTTTGCGCTTTGTTTTTCAGAATCCCGCTGAATGTACACAGTTTTCGTTAAACAGGCAGCGTGAGTGGCAAGAAGCGTTCTGGCCGACCTTCAAGTCTGGGTGATCGCTAAGAAGATTATTCACGTCAGACTGGATTGCGCTATGGAACAACGGAGAGGTGTGGGAGGCGGCTGAATCTTGTACCTTACGAGATTCACACAATTCAAGAACTCAAGGAACCGGACAAAGGGAAAGATTGCGATATTGTGAATGGTTCCAAGAACTTGTGACCTTGACAATGCTGGCTGAACTTTTTGGTGATCGTGTGATTTCTAAGGGTTTGTGACGACCTCGTTCCCCATACCTAGCACCACCTGATGTTTTCCCATGGGGAAACTTACAACAGACAGTGTATGCAAACAACCCTCAGATCTTGGCTGAACTGCAGACCGACATTGAGAGGTTCATTGCAACGGTAGCCCAAACAATGATTCGTCGTGTGTCTAGAAATATGGTCAAACGAGTGAATTTGTGTTACAGAGCAGGAGGATCGCACTTTTATCACCTTCTTTGATTCACACATGGTTTATTTCTTTGGGTTGCGCGACTTTTGGATCATGTTGTAGCATCCTCGTCCCTAACGTATTAGTGTATTACTCATGAGATTAATAGAAAAAGAAATACATAACAATGATCATGCCATTTCCTTTAACATTATCTTAGCACCACGTCCTACTACCTGTTCAGATTATACGACCGTGTACAAAAGCAATAATGCGTTAAGGATTAGTAATGTTTTAATTTAGAGGAATATGCACCCACAATTGCGTGGAGAGAGTATGGTTAACCATTTATGAAAAACAACCCCTGGTGTACCTGACCATGATCGAACCCCAATCCCCCCGTCTTCAGCAGTCTAGTCTAACATGAAAGAAGTGCGTTAGACCACGCAGCCACCGAAGCGGGTTAACTTTAATTGATAGAAGGATGAGATAAACACTGTGTCGGTTTCTCATTTCCAAACAGAGTTAGCTGTTCTCTTACCTTTGAGCAGTGTGACAGTAGACCAGTCGGGAAAGGAAATGCAAAACAAGTTATTTGAGAATTAATGAATTGCCCGAAGATAGTGATTTATTCTTTTCCCTACTCTCAGTCAATTCAGATCAAACATTTCAATTCTTCTTTGATGTCAGAGTATCGAAGACCCACGTGAGTAGATAATAGTACTCCAGTCCTCGCGCCAGAATGGCTCATATCTGGGATTAGATACTCAGAACCCAACGGCTATAATTGTATTTACTGAGATGTACTGCATAGCACATTGTTTAATGATTAATTATTTATATGCAACTTAAACCATTCTAACCTGTTAAAAGTTCACAGCTTATATTACTTATTGACATTCTTGAACGGTAGCAAACAAATAATTTTGTAATAAAGGTATCCCATTTTAAATTATTACTATACTACTGTAAAGCCACATGGCTGATTCCCTCACTGACATAAATTTTCACCCACTTCCAGACTAGCTAGAAACTTGAAATTTGGTAAACTTATAGCTTATAGCCTGTAACAGATGGAAAAATTCCAAAAGGCTAAAAATAATAATTTTTAACTTTCGAAAAAATTCAAAATGGTGGCGCAACTTTAACGTCGGTGCGGACCTTTCTTTGGAACTCTCTTGTGGCTAAATGGTTCTGGAATTACATTAGTTTACATCCACTAGCAAATAAAACTCACTGGGAGTTTGGGGGTGGACTCCCCAATGAGCCAAGCGACTATATATATATATAATTGGAAAAGATTAAGGAGGCCTTGGGGCGTTAACCCTTGTCGTTTTCCCTTAAATCAAGGTCTGATTGCGAAGGAGAAATACATGAAATGGTTGAGACCATTGATATTAAGCTGTAGGTCTATTTAAAATGTATTTTAATATAACAACTAGTGTACTAGACTACCAGCGTCAGGTGAAATAAACCTGAATAATTAGGATGCAACTTACAGTTTTTAGTATAAGCTGAAAAAGAGAGATCCCTAACTCACTCTAAGAAAGGATTTTTTGGATTAAAGTGTGGCTCAAAACGGGGATTTCTCGAAAGCGCTTGAATTACGAACACGTAATGTGAAGATTGGCTTGAAAGGGGGAAAAAATGGTGGTGCACCACACGGACCTTTTCTCTACTTTATATAAATATTAAGATATTCACTTAAAACTGGTAAGATTTGTGTAAATAAAAGTTACTGTTGCAGCAACTTAATTGAACATCATGTCCCACCAAAGAGCATAGATCAAATAACATAATCTTTTACAGAGAAAGGAGAATCATCTCTGTCTAGCAAATAGTGAAACCTCCTTTAATAACCAATAGTGCAGAAGGCCCAAATAGAAACAAAATATAAAACAATCAGAGTGAGTCGTTTGAGTGAAATCAGTTACAATAGTCTGAGAACAGACTACTGTTTCTCAGCGCACGAAACTCACCAGGTTGCGGAAAAAGTTACCGGTCATCCTTCATGCCCTCATCTTAGAAACCTCATAGCAACCCATACATAAATAAGTAAATAAATTCATAAATAAATAACCTAAGGAAACTCTAAAGACGTGAACTATTTATTATAACATAAAGGATAAAACAAGAAATCAATTTTAAATGTGTATTTATTGTATGTATATATATCAAAAGAGGTGAAAACCATGTATTATAGTACAAAAAGAAAATAGGATATACACATTTTAAGAATATATTTAAGGTTATATATGTGTAAGTAAAAGTTAATATAAAAGGTAGTTTCAAAATTACGGCCTTCATTAACATCAGTTAAAGATATATTGTGTCATTTATCTTCAGTCATTAACAAAACAGACTTAAATTCTTTAATCTTTCAAAATGACTAAACATCCTCGACGAATACATAATAAAGACAAATAAAGATTACTCACAATACTATTTTATGATATTTCAATACAGAACTAATATCTGTCATAATAGATCAATATTGGTAGAGAGTTACAAAGAGTAGTATTAATAAACACAATCAATTAAATATCGGATCTTACCACAGAATTATATTTTTATCTACCTCTACGATCAAAGATAGTTTGTGAAGAAATATATAACCATATATATATATATATATATATCAATCTCAGTCATAATTTTATTGTTCATTATTTTAGTATTAGGAAAACCTTCATAATCAAATTTAAATTAAATCTCCACTACCAGGGTATTTTAAATTACAAACATAGAAAACTAATAGGCCAAAAGAAGAATTTTGAAAAATTACACATTTAAAATTATCTAAACAGAAACATTAAATTTCCCGTACATTTTTAATAAGCGCAGCCAAGGCTAAGTTCTCCTCTACCAGGAGTCAAATCCAAGGGGGAGCTGAATTTGTATCCATTATCATAATATCCCCAAATCCTGAATGGTCTCTATTCAGATAGTTCTCAAATAAATGACTTTAACAATAATCCCGATTTTTATTCACTGTAATTATTTGCATTATATCCACATAGTTCTGAATCTTATCCATTTTAATGGTCTCCATTTAATTGCGGTGCCACTTGTCTGATAGATGGTAGCAACAAATACTCTCCCTAACTCATTCCGTGGTTACTAGAGAGCAGCACTATCCTTATGATTATATATATATATATTTTAAAGAATTATTGAAAGGTTCTTTATAAATGATTGATTTTTAAAAATAATTACGATCTAATCTACAATTGGTACACGGGGAAGCATTTCCTAAAAAATATATATTATTTTGAATAGTTTGAAAAATGTAATATTTTTGGATCCTGAAATTTCATTAAAATGTGTTGAGGCCTAGAAGGTTAAGTTTTGTTCGGGTGGGTTCGTTTTTAATATTAAAAATTATAGCTATTGCCCATTAAATACTTTGGTGCCATGTTGTGATATTCTTTGAGTATTCATGATATAAATAGTAACGTTCTTCTGTGATTGATGAGAGTATTGTTAATTTGTTTGGATTATATATAATTTATTTTACAATTTTAATTTTGTTATCATTCGAGACTTGTTTTGATTCTGTGCATAGAGATGGCAAAAAATATAAAACTAGTCATATAATGACAAAGAAAAACAAGGAATCCCGCTCTCGTTTTACTGGTACATTATCACTTTTAACCATAGTCTCAAGAATTCCCTTCAAATCGCAAATTGAATTTTATTTTTTAACAGTTGAAAGCAAAGATTTTTATTTTTTAACACTGACCTCCCTCTCGTTTCACTTCAGCTGGATAAATAGTTAGGTATTTCTACTCATAGTAGGCCTAATGCTGATAAATTCACATTGTCTGGACATATAGTTATTGCGGAGAGTAGTAAATATAAACGTATTTTGGGTTTTTTCAATAAAACTTAACAAAACTAGTACGTGTGTTCATGTTGAGTATGATAGCCTACAAATAAGATTTCTCAATCCATCTTCAACCCAGGTAGCCCTACATTATACACCGATGAAATTATATGTAGATAATAGGGCATGACACCTTAACACAAATATATGAAGGTTAAAAGAATACAATTACAAAAAAAAATGTTTCTTTAATGCCATGCCACGTGTGAGATATAACCTACTTTAATATTTGCTTAAAGTGGGTGATAGTTTTGCGTGTGCAAAATTTTAATAAAATGGCGTTGTTAAAGTAGATAGATCTGTCAATTTGTCATCAACTCATAATATTGTATTTAAATACAGGATCACCAACAAAATGATACTAAGGCTATTTATATATAAATATATATAATTATCATTGTGTATAGAACAAGCAACTTATACAAAGGTATAGTTTGTAATGTTTATAAAAATAAGTAAAATAATTTAAAATCTATGTTTAGATTTTAAAGTAATAAGACAATAAGTAAATAAAATATTCTTTCTATTAAAATAGAGATAATGCTGCTCTATAGTAATCACTGAATGAGTTAAGAAAAGGATCTGCTGCTAATATCTATCGGACAAGTGGCACTGCAATTAAATGGATACAAATCATAATGGATAAAATTCAAGATTTTGTAGATATTATGAGAAAGGATACAAATCAGAATTTTTATGTATGGTGATTGTTTAAGAAAATGTCTGAATTGAGACCAATCATAATGGAGACAATCCAGGATTTTGTGTCTGTAAGCCAGATAATTACAGTGGATACAATTCCGGATTCTTGTTGAAATTGTTCATTTAAAATTGTCATAATGGAGACCATTCAGATATGATACAATTCAGGGTTTTGTGGATATTATGAGAATTGATACAAATCAGACGTTTTATTTGTGGTGATAGCTTAAGAAATGTCTGAATGAATGCAATTCAGTCGTCTCGCAATAAGGTGGGAGGAACATAATAGGGTCACGAGGGAGGGGATACGCATGACAAAACACATGATCATGAAGCTCTGAGAACGAGCTCAATTGATCGAGAGTATTCTAGAACTGGAATCACTTCCCTTCTCAAACACTTTGGAATGTTCTATCCCTGCGCGCCCTCTAGCGGCCACCAGTCGAACATGGGTTGGCGCATTCGGTTCTTTGCGCATCACGGTCTTGATCGGATGTGTTGTTGTGGAAAGGTCGTGTGACACTTTGGACGGTACAATGGGGTAAGTAGATCAAGCCACATCGTCTTCATTCTCCTTGTTTTGTAGCTAATGCTAAATTGGCATTAAAATCAATTCACTCCTTTAAAACTAGGCCTACCTCATTTTAAAATATAAATATCTAGTTTTATCTCAAAAAACAAATTTTTCAAAGATAATATTTTATTTTAATAGTACTAGTATATAAACATGAATATACCTGACACCTTCAATCAGTCGATAGCTTGTCTGTCTAGTGAGTTAAAGGTCTCGGGTTCTATTCCCAGCATGGCCAAAAAATGTATCATTGATTAAATGTGGGCTTACCCTTTCACAGTGAGAAATTAATGGCTAGAGACTGGATGTTTTGCCTGTCCTAGTTATATTATAAAGCACATGAAGCTACGACACGCCTAGCCAGCCGGTAGTGGTATGTATATGGCTTGAATAAAAAACTGACCTAGGTCTCAGACTTGAAACAGTAATGGATGTAAATAAAGTATGATAACAATTATACATTTTTAATTGTGTGAAATGGGAATGTGAGAAATGCCATTTTATCTGTAATGATAAACAGAACCCAAATAAAAAGTTTAATCCAAATCGTTATAGCAATATCGAGGGAATCACTTTGATCTGTTTTTATATTTAGTAAACTACACTTAGTTTTAGGCTTGAATTTCTTATTCAAATATCTTCGAGAGAACCATATGCTAGTTACCAGGTTTGTAAAATCGTTTGGGTTCTAGGGCGAGATAAAGATAGACAGATAGAAAGATAAACAGATAGACTGACCAATAATCGAAGACTCTGCTCCATTAGGTTGTGTTCCGTAGTCTATTCTATAAGTGTGCTAAGTTTAGTATTTCTAGGCCATAAGGGGGATTCCAGAGGGTGCGGAAAGTAGCACAGACATTAGGAGAGCTTATGTAGAGATTAATCTGAGTTTAGTGATTTTGAGATTTGATTAAAGTGTGACTTTGGTGTGGGAAAGATTTCTTTATTTCTCTAATAATACGAATTTGGGTGCGTTTTTGGTGATTTATGAGGGAAGCTTTTTTGCATTATGTAAACGTGATTCATCTCTTAAAACGTTCAAAAAGTAGCTTGGTAATAGTATATTTTCCCACGAGTCTAACGACCGAAGTGTATCAGAGCAGGGCATGATAGGTATCTCCAAGTCAGTAAAGAAGTCATGGGGAACTAATGACCATTTTGATCGCTGAGCCACTCGCATCTTCATCAATCATTGGTCGTGTGTCCATTGGGTGGACGTTAATTAATTGCGTGTCACATTAAGACCTGGTTACTATCAGCTCACCTAGTTTCTGACAAACAAATTGACACAAAAGCCTGTAACAATTTGTAATAAAATCTGTTGATCATCTCTATCGGAATAATTTAATAGATTTTGTTTATCTATTGCAAGTATTCTATAATGAAACATTGGTGGAAAAATATGTTCGTTATATGATCCTTCTCGTAGGTACATAGCCCACATATATTCGAACTTTATCATATTTAGAAAGTATATTAGTCCTGATAATTCTCTTCCTCAATATTAAGATGGGTGACTGGTGGTCTAGGGGTAAGGTGTTAGACTTATATGTTGGGGGTCCAGGGTCCAATCTTCGGTCCCGGCACAGATCTATCTGATTACCAAACCCTTCCTTCCCCTCTGACAAGACGTGTATTAATCACAACTTGTGAATGTGTGGAATTCCAAGCCTTCATCGTGGTTCGGCTCCCACGTTAAACTGTAAGTCCTCCATTTCATCTCAAAATCACCCTACCATTACACATTAGCGTAAGTGCGTATAACCCGAACGGGTAGTAAGACGTGTTGCTAATAATAATAATAATACTAATAATATGCTGAGGATGATGGATCTTTACGTCTATATATCCCCGAGCTAAAAAAATATAGAATATACATATTTAAATGTCTGTCTGTATCTGAAGCTATAGCTGAAACATTTCATTAAATTCGTCCAATATTGCTATTTATATTTTATATCGCCATGCCACAAATTAAAGCGAGGTCATGATTTTAATTACAACATTAAAATTAAAAGTAGTTCACTGATAATGAGCCTTTGTAAATGTTGCTCTAAATTATAAGATTATATGAGGAAGTATAAACGAGTGTTTCATACCATTATCTTTCTTTAGTTTGTTCATAGCCATTGTATCATCTATTAAATATCTAATATATACCCAATCTATTATAGAAGTGGTGTTAGTTGACATCTAGCAAACGTTATCAGATCTACTCTAAAGTATTAATTCGCCAAACCAAATTATCTACAAGACCATATGTCATACCTTATGACGGACCACTATGACGGATGGACTAGTTTATACGTTCTTATCGACCTTAGTAGTCTTGGGAAAAATGCACGTCTTAGGACCCGTTGATCATGGTTTCAAACTCAGCCGGGTTCTGTGAATCTTTCTTGAGCGATAATAATCTGTAGCACAACTTCCTAACCGTACATCCTTTCCGTGGAGGCTCATTCTATATCTCAATTAGATGGGTTGATAGTTATACATAATATTATGTTGTGAAACAAGAGGTAACTCTTAACCTAACATAATCCAGGCTAATCAAAGCCTGATGATAGTTGAGATAATTCCCCTTTCAGGAAATTTTACCACTTTACTAGCCAGGAATCTAACCGTGGACCCCTAAGTTTGTAGCCAGGTGTGCTGACCATAGTACCGTGGGACTGGTCTTCATATTAATCTAGTACTATTTATTTGTTTCGATAGAAAATAGCTTTGCTCCTGACCATACAGCGTCCAAGACAGAGTATTTATTTACTATCTCCATGAAGTCAATATCCCGTAGAAAACAGGGTTGTTTTTCTGCGAGATCGATAAATAAGATGTGTAATGAACTTGTCGGGCCAGCTATGAGTTAGATGGGGCTGCAACTTGTAGTGAGGGACAGGATTAGGGGAAATTTTACCTTTCTCGATATAAGAACAGAGGGAAGAGTCAAATTTGATTTCTTGTAAGGAGGAATAGTTTGTATTAAAGGTAATGTTTCGGCTACGAATGGAGACGTTCTTGAAACCAGTCGAAAAAAAATAATCTAATACATTATCACCCTTTATATTTATAACTTTTTGGGGTGGAGGGAGGAGAAAATAAAATATTAACTATTTTTGTCTTTATTTAGCACCACGTTTTACTACCCATTAGAGTTATACGCTTAAGTACTAATTAAGCTAATGGGCTAGGAATTTTGAAGATTGAATTTAGAGGAATTGAGCCCACATTTGCGTAGAGGAAGAGTGTAGAACCCATTTTTACTGCACCAAGTCATATTACTCATCTGGCCTATCTGCTTATTAACTAATCTAAGGGGGTAAAGATACGTATACTATTACTTTTAAATATTTTAGGTCATATTATGATTATGCCTTTCGTAAAAGTACCCTTATTAAACCCAATAGGTATTGCATCCCCGACCTCCTTATCAGTATCAAGACTCAACGAGCGTAAAATATAGTGCATGTCACATGCTAATTGCTCTGAATGACGCTTTGATTTCACACCCATCCACGATAGTTCCCATTTTTTCTTGAATCTGAATGAACACATTCACGTAAAGTATCCAATTATTAAAATTATATTAGCACCGTGTCTTACACACGTTCTTGTTACACATGCATCTACTAATATTGGCTAACATAATAATTTTATAGATTAGGAAGGTTTACAAAGAGGAAGTATATCCACATGTACGGGAAGAAACAGAGGAAAAACCTTTAAGAAACACCAGCCTTAACATACCCAAACAGGTTTCGATCTCCGATATCCCCGTCATCAGTGCTGCAGCTTACCCGAAAGGGACACAATTCGATGGTTTTGTGGTAAAGAATATCCTGAAACAGTTACTATTTAAGAGTTATCTTAATAGTTTCAACAAAACCAATACTATTATCTGCTTTGTTATATCAAATAAAGTAAGTCTATAAAAATGTATACAATATATAAATGTAAATATCGTGCTTGCCATTGAGAAGCCGGAGTACCGACATATTTGTGAAAACAGAGAATATTTATGTTCATTTAACGATTAATTTATGTTTATCTGTCAATCAATCACAAAATCAATACGTGTTTTTAGTGCAGAACAATTATTTAACACGCTTCGGTGGCCGTGGGTTGTAACACGCTAATATTGTGTTCGACTAGAATGCAAATTATGGGTGGATCCGCGTTCAATCCCAGTCGGGTGCAATGAGGGTGATTTTACTTAAATGGTTTTCCACTCTCCTTCCACTTAAATGTGGGTACACTTCCTCTCAATTAAAACCTTCCTAAGCCCTTAACCATTAGTGTAATGTACATAGGCTTATAAGCCGAATGGGTAGTAAGACGTGGTGCTAAATAAACAAAAAACAGCAATTATTTAGAAGAGCATAAAAGAATATTAGTCTATAACACTTAATTATTTAAAAGATAATAAAAGAATATTAGTCTATAACACCTAATTATTGCTTAGAATATTTTTTAATATCAGTAAACCTTTAATAAACACAATTTTTTTCCAAACTAACTTTTTTAAGGACATTTCTTGTAATTTTTCTAGCATTTTTGTTTGTTTTCACAGCGTATTTTATCCAACCAAACTCTATACACTCTATTTAAACTAATGGTTTACGGATTGAAAACATCACATTTGGATGAAATTCAACCTCATTACCGTCAATGTAGAGCTAGAAACAGTTAAAAACCACTTAAACTACTCGTCCAGGATTCGAACCCCAACCTTTTCATATTAGGCTAACGAGATTAGATCATCATTACATTTAGTGCACGTGTCGACCAACAGAGCAATTGTTGTTTTTGTTGTTGGATTCTTGTGTTCTTTATAAATAATTTAAAAATATTTATTGAAGATGGATAATTCTTAACAAACAATTAAAACTTTAATAAATACTACATTGTATTTTATTTTAAAACAAACGATTGTTAATTTAGAGATAACATAATGGTTTAACAATAAAAATACAATATTGATATTAACCCCCAGTTTGTTTTAACATCTCCGCGTATTACCACCCATCCCGGTTGTAAGTATTTAATTACATTACGCTCTTGAGCAAGTCTGAGGCTGGATCCCCCGGGACTCGGCTCCAGCGCCACGCTGGACCTCCCAGCTGGTGGTGAATTCAGGCGGCTAGCCTGTGTGCACGCGTATGAAAAACTTTTGTTTGTGTATATTCTAGGATAAGAACAGTCACGTGGTACACGCCACCCAGTGCCGATTACGGTTATTATCTGTTTGTCAATTGCGTTTGGAACATTTTTATTTGTTTCTGAGCCCTTCCCGATAGCGTAGTTTGCTAACGCGCTAGTTTCGTGTTGAGATAGACTGCCGGGGACTGGGATCGAGGTTTTAATCTCGCTCGAGTGAACTAGGGGTGGTTTTTCCTAAATGGCTTTCCACTCTCTCTCCACGCAAATGAGGGTTCACTTCCTCTATATTCAACCCTCCCACTAGCGTAATTTGTACTTAAGAGTGTAGCTCAAATGGGCAGTAAAACGCGATGGTAAGTATTTTTATTACCTATTATTATTTATTTATGATTTTGTTTAGCTTCACTGTATATGTAATTATTTTGTTCCTGTCTCTGTCTAACATGAGCAATAAATTATAGTCCTAAACCTTTCCCCTCCGACTCATTGATCGTGGGTCGTGGTTCAAGTCTGTTCTGTGTCGTCATTGGTATATTCTGTTCGCTGGGTTTGTCTGGCAAAGGGTGTATGTGTCTACACGTGCCCCTTCCGTACCAGCAATTACCGCTTTTCTCTCGCTGTTTGTCGGTCCTACCCACGAATCATGGCCCCCACCCATTCTAAATGTTTCGTCTCTGATAGTCCTTTGTTTTATATCTGGCACTGTCCCCTTTTATGTTTATATTAGCAAGGCCACATAGGCCTCTATAGGTGATGGAGAGTTTGTTTTTTAAATGTTCACTCCCCTACCCATAAGGGTGTAGATTATCAACCCTTTATGGGAACCAATTTAATTTTCTTCCAATGATCAGACCTACGAGAGCCCCACGGGGCTCATGTTGGTTGTAACATTTGCTACAATTAAAGAATATACAAGTAGAAGGGAAATGTAGCACTTACTCCAATTAATCGTTCCAGCACCTCTTGACAACGGTTCAGCGACAAAAAAAAAAAGAGTACACAACCGAGCATAGCCGCGGTGAGTGATGGACTGACCGAGCACACCCAGGTTCGAACGATGGCCGCTAGAGGTCACGGGATACGGGCCCTTTTCAAAGAATTTAAGAAAGTAAGTAATGCCAGTTCAGCTCTACCACCATTCTGGTACCTTGGAGTTCACTCTCAGAGCTATGTTTTTCACGCGTATCCCCCTTGTGATACAAATATGTTCCCCCCACCTTGTTCCTGGCCATCCTTGTTTCTCTGGGTTTTCAAGCGTATATAATGCCGGTATGGCAACATGACTGGCACTCTTGGACTTTACTCTGGATAGGGGAATACGTAGACTTTGTTGCGCATTTATTATAATGTTAGAACACATTTTATTTTCGGCTTAAATGATTCTTTATATATGTAACCATTACAAAACTCATCTTTCGGGCTATTGTATTTTTTGTTGATAAATTAATAAACTTTGAAATCATAGATTGGAATTAAATTTTATAATAATTAATATTATGAGATTTTTCAGCGACTATTATATTGAACTTACATATATTTGCTAAGATCGATTCATATCGAACTTTTAATATCGCTATCGGGTCTGAAAGACAAATAGAAATAAATCACTGTAATAAGATCTTATATTCCGGTTTGTTATTTAATAATACTTTTGTGAATTTTCATCCTATATTTTACTATAATAAGAAAAATTAACTTATTATTTGAATTTACTTTGTGAGTAATCTAGTCCTTTCTATATCATATATACTCATTAAGGATTTTGTCTTATAAAATTGGATAATGAATTATAGCTTGTTTGTTTATAATGATTTATGATAGAATAGAAGACTTGATGATCTTACTTCGAATCCTGTCTGGTTCAAATTTTTATTTGTATAGATTTGCTACTAGAAGAAATACTCTTATAAATTTGTGAATAGAGTTGTTTTTAACATGGGCTATATAAATTCATTTAACAAGTAGGTTTCACGAGGACTAATGGTTAAATTAAATTTATTTAATTTCTCTAGCAAATTTACTAATGTTATAATATATTTAACTTTGATATAATCTTTATAGTTGACTTTTTTACACATATTTAATCTTAAATATCTACCCACTCTACGCCTATCGTATTTGTTTTTCTTTATACCATCATATATGATTTTATCTTTTGAAATACATATATATATATATATATATAATTATATTTTCTATGAATAAATATCCAACACTGAGTTCTTGGTTTATTCTTAATATTATAGATAGTTGAGCTTATCCTTAGGGTATTTGTTTATTTGCTTATTTATTTATTTATTCTTATTCTTTTTGAAATTTATATATTTATTAAATAGGGACGGCCTTCTAACGATTATTTCCACAACCAGCTGAGTTGCGTGCTCTGAGTTACAAGTGTATCTACTCAGATAATTGGAACCAAATTACTCAAACGACTCACTCTGATTGTGTTAGTATTTTTTTTTACAATTATTGTCTTCTGTTTGATTGGGCTAGGTAAAGGAGGTTTCTTGTTTATTTGACTTCATTGTAATTGTAATAGTATGATGTTGAATATACACAGTATTATTATTAATAACATTATTGAGGTAGTAATGAGTTTTGTACAGTTTTAATGTACTATTAATATACTTGCATGAAGCGAGAAGGAAAACCTCTAAGAAAAATGAAACGTGAGAAAAGAACAGGTTGTTTATGGTGTTTATAGTATTTTTTGTTTTTGGACAAATAAATTAAATTTGGCTCCGGTAGAATTATTTACTTTAGTTTTCTTCACATGGTGCTATCAACATTTTATTTAATATCTGTTATGACCATATACGTATTCGGCGAGAAACTATTTAAATTAAGAGAAAATGTCATTCAATTTTAGGGCACCCTTGACATGACAAAAAAAGGGTCTACGCGATCTTCCAAAGCCACATTGACGTCATTGACCGTGTGTTCAGTTCCCCCACCTTGATTATATTTCGAAGAAACCCATGTGTGTGTATGCTAAAATGACTATTTGATTTCTACGATTGACCAAGCAACATTGTCCTGGACCTAAATAATGTCAGGATAAAACATTTATATTTCACATCTTCATCAGAATCGTAACTATGGCGATTTATTTATGGGACTGATTTAATTTTAACTCTTAGTGTTAGCCATGTTAGATATTGTAATTTTTCTATTATCTAGATCTATTGATTTTTACCTGATCGTTAAATTTTAAATGAGGCTCTATATTTTGTCTGTTGCCACTTGGGCGCTAGAGTCTTTTCGAGTATTAAATCTTTTAGATAGCCACAATTGTTAATTGACTTGGAATTGAACGAGTTAAATGTAAATTGTTTTGAAATTGTGGATAATAGTATTTATTTTATAAACTTCAAACATAGCGTTTCTTATTGATCTTTACATTTTGAAATATTATTTAATGTAACATAATATTCTGATCATTTTGATTAATTATGAAATTAATTAACTCTAGTATATTTTCTAATCTTTTCCTATGGTTTGCTTCTAAATATGATAATTTAATTATTATTTACTAATAGAGTTACTGTTTTCATTTCTTAATATGGTGTCAGGATTTGATAGTCCCGGAGGAGTTTGACTAAAGTCTGTCAGTCAAACTCTCACGTAATTTAAAGTCTCTTTAGAAAGTTAACATGCATAGTTAACGTTTTGAAGTCTTTATATTTTTGTATATAAAATACACTTTAGTAACATTTTGAAGGTGCCCATTAGGCTCTTATATAGTCCTTGTGAATTATCCTGATTGATATTAATATTTTTTATTTATTGTACTAGATTCAACGTTACGTATTGTTCTGTCTCTTAAAGACTGACCCATTTGTAATATTGGATATATTACAAGTTTTATAACTCTCTCTTAAATTATCTGCGCAATTTAAAAATATGAAGTTATTATCTATTTGTTTGGTTTTCAACATGTCTCAGTTTAATTTAATGAGACCATGTAAAGTTTTCTGCTCTATTGTTATTGTTTTTAATAAACCGTTCATATTGTTGCTTTTAAATATTGCTAATAATTTCCCTTGTCATTTGTTCCACATCTCACACCCGCTCACTTTTATCTTATTAATGGTCGTAAATTAAAGGTAACAGAGGGGGGTTGTAACAGATTCTAAGTTACTTTACTGTTTTGTTTTCATTCAGTTAGTGGGCCAGAGAAAAATAGGCCCTTTAAACTGTACTGGTCAGTTTTTATGAACTTATATCATTAAAGATAGTAAAATTTTATTTTAGTCTAGTAGAAATTAAACTTGAAATTTTTTTATTTTGGAGATTGAAAACTAATTTGAAACAATACATTTATGTTAATATCCTATCCCTAAATCGCTGGAAGCTTGGAGAAAAAATGAACCTAATACAGAGATGAAGAAAGACAACCTAAAGATTTACTGAAGGAAGAGAACAGAAAAGGATTTAAGGACAAGGAATCACAGGAAATGGCAATGAGGCTCGTTCTCTAAAAATAAGTGAAGAGGAATTAAGTGCTTCTCAGACTTACTCGTAAATTATGTTCAACCTTCTGAGATAAGATTTCACTTCCTCTGTCTCTAAGAGCTAAGAAGTTTCTCAGGTTCCTTCAATTTAAGGCTTTATTTTATAAATGTTAGTAAAACGACGTGTAACAATGATCATTTTACTCAACCAACCAAACGTGTTTCATTAAATTATTTTTTTTTAATATATTTAATTTCATGAGATAAAGAAATATTTAATAAAGTAATCGTAATTAGAATGCATTCCAAATTGAAAATAATTTTAAATTATGACAAGATAGTAAAATAAGATAAGATATATTAACGCACACAAATAAATATATAACAAACAATGTTAATCTCCTGCAAATAAGGTGATATAGTTCATATAATTTAGAAGTGCAGAAAAAATAGGGTTTGTTAACTAAGTTATTAACCTTGAATTTAATAAATCATTTAATTTACTGAATTAAAATTTATAAATTAACACATGCCACTTAATATTGAGTTTTAATATATATTTTATTGACTATAGTATTTAAATATATATTTCCCACAGTGTACAGGTAAAATATCTAAATTTGAATTTAATTAAAAGCAATTATTAATTTTAATATGCATTTTATATCGGGCTTATATATTGTAAATGGTTTTTTAAATTTCATAAACTTATCTAAGAACTTGAAAGTTCACTGTCGCACTTAAAAATGTACGCCACCTATCCCTATCTTGAGTTTGTTCAATTCAGTTCACATCAAAACACCTATCCCTATATTGAGCTAATTCTATCCAGTTACCCTCATTACACCCCATCTATATCTTGAGCTAGTTATATCCAGTCGACCTCATTGCACCCTATCCCTATCTTGAGGTAGTTATATCCAGTCCACCTCATTGCACCCTATCCCTCTCTTGAGCTAGTTATATCCAGTCCTCCTCATTGCACCCTATCCATATCTTGAGCTAGTTATATCCAGTCTACCTCATTGCACCCTATCCCTATCTTGAGGTAGTTCTATCCAGTCCACCTCATGACATCCTATCACTTTCAAGACCGTCCTAATGTTATCCTTCCATCTGTCTCTAGATCTACCCTATAGTATCTTCCTATTGGATCTACCAATCAGTCTCCTGAACATGGTTCTAGAATATCCTATTCACACTTCTTGTCCTGTCCACAGTAATATACGAGACTTGTTTATTCCAACAATATCTGGCGATGAGTACCGGGTATGTAGCTCATCATTATGTAACCTCCTCTACTACACAGTACCCTCACTCCTTTTTGGACCAAATATCTTCCAAAGTCTCTTGTTTCTGAACTCAATAATTCTTTTTCCTCTCATAAACAATGGAAATCTCTAAGTTGATCCACATCAGCGGGAATGCAAGGTGTTAACCTAGTCGATTATTAATAATATTTTAATGCGGGTATTGGGATCAAACCCCGGTCAGGAGGAATTGGGGTGGCTTTCTTATTTAAATTTAAAATATTAGCTTCCCTTACCATATTTTCTTAGTTATAATATTCTGTTAGACTGGGTGTAGGAAGTGATACATATATTATATTATTTGGGTAACTTTTTTCGGATATAAGTTATAATTAAATCCTTAAATACAATTAAAATTGTAATAGACGAGACAAAGGAATGCTATTTTCATAATATATTTAAGAGATATATTTAGTTTTATATTACGACCATTATAATAATAATCTATATCTTGATCCTAGTTCTTCCATGAGAAGCTGTAAGAAAATGTAAATATTATTCTCAAGATAAGAAACCTTTGAACAATTTTACTATTATTTTATAATTATTTATTCAATTGAAAATGACACCTCAACGTGGGAATAGAACCAAGTACCTATGACTTAGTACCAATGAGCTATCCAGGAGTCGTCTCGTACCTAGGGACGTCCTTCACTCATTTTAAGGCAGAGTCTGTGATGGGCGTGCATAACTCTAGAGATAACTTTGATTTTGTCTTCAATGACGTCACTCAATAAACAATATATTTAAGAGATTATCAAACAGTGATTGAACTACTCCATCCGATCAATATATTTGATAAATTAAAATCTAGAAGTGGTCTAAACTGTTAAAAGTATTTTCAGTATTTTCGATCGTATGGTAGTAATAATGTAAATACACGGTGAGCATCAACGAGCACGATTTTATAAATGAAAATGTTGTAAACAGTTGACCAAATTCTAGATTTTAATTCATCGCATATAGTGAGTGAATGGAGTGGTTCAATATATGTGTACATATACACTTATTCCAAAAGTAAGATTGGCCATTTCATGAATTGGGCAAATTTATGCTCATCCATATTCTAGCTTCTTCACTTACACGTTTCATGGTATGGGCATTGATAGGCTGATTCATATACTGGTTAACGTTTGTGCTTCCCAGTTCCTGAGCTGGCTATTTCATGAACTGGCCAGTTCCAATCGTTACCCGGTTCATGAAATGGATGAGTTACTACCTGATTTATGAACCGGAAGAGTTTTTGCCCAGTCCGTGACATGGACAGTCAATGAACAGGTTTGGTCCTTATGTTAATTTAACTTTCAATCTTTACGAATGGAACGTTATGTATGTATGTTATGTATGTTAGTTTGGGTTAGTTTAGTATAATATTTTACAATAGTTTTAGTTAGGCTTGTACTAGGTAATGCAATTTCCAGCTCAGCAATGGGTAGGAAGTCATGCTATTTTAGCCCAGTTCATAGAGCAAAGAAAATTCACGAAAATTGATTATTGAAACGAGAAATTTTACTAATGGAGTGTAACCTATAAAGTTAAATATCAATACGTTTAAGAATCAAATAGCCAAAGCTATTATATAGGCTTTGCACCCTACCGTACAGGAATTAATAAGGAAATAGGAGGAAAAAGAGGTGGGTTGGTGCAAATTGACATTGAAAAAATAACATAGCCAGTGACAATTTTATTATGAGAATACAATAGACTTGGTATTGCAGGTCATATATAGTTTACAGGTTTAATTTTGGCTGTCTAATTGCTACAGAATAGAATGGATGGCCCACTCCCCTAGCGCTAAGAGTACACAACCATAATCTGGTTTAACATCGTGATAAAGCCCGTCTAAAACGATCAGCAAGAGAACGAGTACGCCCTGTACTCCTTCCTGGGGAGTCTATTGTGATTCATTAATAGCAATTTCAAATATCCCAATTAAGTATTCACTGTGACAGTAGCAGCTTCCCAATACGGAGTACATGATCAACTATATGCTAGAATAGTGTACATTTATTTTGTTCTCACACCTACTAGGACGCAGATTAAGAGGCCCGTCTAAGGGGATAAAAATACGAGCGAACAACAATTATTGTAACTGAGGTATTGAGCTAACTTGAGACCCACCCAGGGACTGGCTACACCACTGCAACATGCTAACAGATAAATGAGCCCAGCTCACAATAAATTCTGTAAATAACTGGTATCTAACTGACTAAAATATATATACACACACACTGGAATAAATAAATAAATATAATACAACATATATTAATAAATCTATACCTAACTTATAAATATATACATATTGAAAATCGAAGCAAGACCCTTTCATTTACATAACACTTAAAAGCCTTAGCCGTAACAGGCTGGCGACTACTATAGGGGGACTACCAATATAAAGAATACACATTTACATCACAAACTACACTAAGCTTGTAGCATTGGACGTTATAAGGGAGACGCTAAAACAAAACAAATAGAAGATACTTACTGCATTCGCCTGTCGACTGGGCCTGCGTGGAACAACGGCTCAAAACCTCCGGATGAACTTTCACTGACCCGGGCGAACAAAGACACTAGAGCACGTAATAACTGGCAAACTCAGCCGACGCCTATGGGCCCGCTGGACATGCGCAGTGACGAGTTCCCGTTATGAGAAGTTTCCCGAAGTGCGGCATGCTCGCGTATTGTTCCATTTTAGTCCAGAATACATCTTACCCATTTCTCCTTTCGTCCTCTACTGAGTTTTGTATATATTCTGGTCTCTGTA
Organism: Timema shepardi; assembly: GCA_902151425.1. Classification (NCBI taxonomy): domain Eukaryota; kingdom Metazoa; phylum Arthropoda; class Insecta; order Phasmatodea; family Timematidae; genus Timema; species Timema shepardi. Next base: position 54,212 of record CABFVX010001017.1, on the reverse strand, counting down.
TCGATAACGCCACAATTGGGCCTGTGTCTTAGCAGGGTTAACATAAGCTCCGGCTTTCTGCGTCTAAAATGTAAGATATAAATTCTGTTTTGGCTTATGAAACTTTTATACTTTAATATCTTTCTATATTCTCTTTTTGGCCATATATTTAAATACTGCTAAAATTACATCTTGTGGTTAGGAACATTTCCTTACCTTTTTTTATAACTAGGTCATTGCGCCTTATCAACGGTAATGTCATTTATATTACGATAGGTTGGATAATTTTTTGGTCATAATGTATTTAGGAATATTTGATAACTTTCACGAATACCATTTTCTTGGTCTTGGCGTTAATTAAGTACGGGTTGCTTTATGAGAATAAAGTTGTAGCTTAAACCAAACTTTTGCGCCATTTCTAATGGTTAACTATTTCATATTTAAATTTGTATCATATTGTATTACGTTAATTTTAGAGGTATAACGTTCATTGCTGAGTTAAGATGGTTTGTTGTCATTTGCTAAGCTGCTTTTATCCTGAGCAAACTTTTGATTGTAAATGTAGGATTCAAATATTAGATATTAAAAATATAAATATTTAAAGATTTAGTGTTACTATAAGGGCGCCTCTTTATGGTAGAGTTATTATTAACTTCTTCGAGTTACATTTTTATGTAACACTATGTGACTATGTTTATAAAGTCTTTAATTAGCCTCGCGTACACTATACGCATGTAAAGAAAACAATGTTAACCTTTATATGGAATATTTCATTAGTTTAGAGTCATAATGTTTTTTACCTATATTATATTGTATACTCTGAGTCAAACTGTTACGCAACTATTGAGCGTTATTAATAAATATCAATCATTCTTAATCTGTTTCGTATCTTTCGGATATATGCCCCATCATTCCCAAGGACTGTTCGTCAAACATTTTAGTTTTATATGAACTTTAGGAAGGCTGCAGTCTCTTGCTGTCTAGTTGAGATAGAGGTTCACATTTTTTATATCCACAACTAGTTCGAGGGTTGCGAGTTGTGGGACTGTAATGTTTGTGTTAAGCATTTACAACCTAGAACTCCTCGGCACTCGCTCTGGGTTAAACTCCCCCCTCCCATATTTTTTTAAATGTTTTTCTATGTGGTTTGTCGGCATCTGCCCCTTTTGGATGCTACAAGCTAACCAGCTGATCCACCTACATAAATGCTTCATTAATATGTTTACATGTGATACAGTTGACCCTTGGAATGTTCAACACGATTCTCGTCTTGATTGATATCAAGAGCAGGAAAACCTCACTTTACCACACTTGGTACTACACCCCTATATCAGTATTGCCTCAAACAGGGTTTAAGAGCTACAAACGAGCGCAATTACATCAACGGATTTGCAGGGGATAATTCCTCGGCGGGATTAACTCACCCCATATTTACCCTTATCCTTACTGTGGACCATCTCACGGGGGAAAATTGCACCAGCGGAAGACAAGGTCAGATGCGGTCGGGACGTCCCAGTGGTGGAGAAGGATGAAAGTGCACACTGTGTACCAGCGGAAGACCTGGAGCTACAAGGATGGAAAGCGCCGGTAGTAGACCAGGTACAGCGTATACGACGTGCACCCACGGCAGAATAGATTGATTGAGGAGAGAGTGCACCAGCAATCGTTGGTAATGTTTATGTAAAACAGCCGTGGCGGGGGCTAGCTCCAGCTGGCCTGAGGATCCCCCTTGCGGGACGCCATCACGTCCAAACCTGGCAGCGATGATGAGTTACGGTGCTGGTAAAATAGACTAGGATCAATCCAACGTATTGTAACAGGTCTGTATTTAAAAGCCTCTTCCTAAACCAGTGATTTTTAGACTACTACAACTACTACTACTACTAGTACTCAACACATTAACGGTCTCTGCCAGGCAGGGATTCAGCGAAGGGGAAGAGAAGTGGAGGGAAATAGATCCAATCACACCTCTGGAAGACCGCGCATGCGTGACAGCCAAGAGTAATAGGGGGGAAGGGGGCATAGGCACTCTCTTGTGCAAGATAACTCACGTTAGCTCGGTACAGCTTTAGTGAGGATAGTCTCCATCTAGATATCATATTTTGAAAATCTGATAGCTCGTGATTATAATTAAATCACACATGTGTTGCTGACGATTTCCGCACATCTATCATAGACTCTGCCTTAAAATATGAGTGAAAAATGACCCTGGGCACGTGACGATTCTTAGATAGCTCAGTGGTTAGAGCAATGGCGTTCCTAGCCAAAGGTCCCGAGTTCGATTCCCTTGTCCATTTGTCAATTTTCATAATATAATTACATTTTATTGAGAAAAAATTTTATTTGAATAATCTTATTATAACTGCAGTTCATTATTGGAAAATTAAGTTAGTTTAATTTTTCACTTTTTGTTTACTGTTTATCTCGATAAATGTTCTAGATTTACATGATCAAATGCATTTTAAACAACTTTTGGAAGTTATATAAAATGTCAATATGTATTGTTGATGCTAATGCTATATTTTAAAGTGTCATTGATATGTTACGATTCTAATTATTAGCTTTATATAATTGTTATTCTTTATACATTCTTGTATCTCTATTGTATTAAATGTATTAATGAATTAGATTCAATAATTCATAAAACGATGTTTAACAAATCTTATTAACCTTAAATTTCAAAATATTAATCATATCCATACAATTGGTTTATGCTACACTTACCTACATTTTAACTTTCAACCGTTGTTTATTTAAATTGTAAATATAGCCTAATAAGCTTTATTACCATTTTCTATCCTTTTTGACTAATTTATCTATAAGAAGATATATTAATTTTTATAATAGTAAATTTATTCAACCTTATATATTATCTAATATTTTGACGTAAAGTTTTTTGTAAAAATATAAAGTCATTTCCAAACTTAACATAAGATTATTTCCATCCTTACTACAAATAACTATAAATATTATTAACATTTTTATTTTTGATTTTATAACTTGTTTAGTTTGTTCCAGATTATTATGTATTCTATTTTAGTTTGTTAGTTCTTAGATCTCTTACAAAGGCTAAACTAACTTTTGTTACTGGTGATGATGGCCTTTTGTATGTGCGGCCTGTATACCACACAGGGCGTCAAGTAAAGAATGTCCCACCCTTTGTGTCTAGATTATCGACAATCTTGTTTATGATTCACTCACTATTCACAATATAGCAATAAACAGACCAAGCAAGCTAAAAAATAAAAAACTGGGATGATCCTGGTCTAAAACCTATTACATGCAATGTGGGGAATGCCAGGCCTCCACAGTGGTTCGGATTCCACGTTAAACTGTAGGTCCTCCATTTCCTCTCACAATCACCCTACCATTACACATTAGCGTAAGTGCGTATAACCCGAACGGGTAGTAAGACGTGGTGCTAATAATAATAATAATATTACATGCAATAAAACTCATAGTTAAGAAAAGCATTTTTATAGACCTTATTTCCTCCTAAGCTCCAAAATATGGGGTTTCTCTACTTGGGCAGTTATCAAATCACAATATGGTGGAGTTTATATCTGGGGCCTGTTAGTAAACTTTGATTTATTTGAATTAATAATTTTCATTGTCAAGAAAAATGTAATTTATTCCAATTCTGGCACCTACGAAGAAGACTAAGACTAAGTGAAAATTATTTATTTAAATCAACCAGTTTACTAACGGTACCCAGACATATGCTACCAAAAAGTGATTAATAAACCCTATATAGTTATCTAAAAATTTTAAAACATACTACAAATTTGCAAGGAATAAATAAATAAGAATTTAAACAAAAAATTGAAATGAATGCACACGACTAGATTAAACACGCACTTTACAAATTGAAACTAGAAAGTAGATATTCAATTAAAGTCCTTTAGAAACTAGACTCTTCTTGCATTCTGGTAAATATAACATTAATTTACAAACATCTGCTTTAAAAAAATCCCATTCCAACGAAACTTTTAACAGCTTAATTTCAGTGTCTCATCGGTAATGTCAAATTTACAAACATGATAAACAAAGAGGACACAAAGTTAATTGTCAACATTATCTTCTTCCTCCTACCACTGTTTGATAAAAAAATATGTTTGAGTACTTATACATCCATAAAATATTGATAGCATTTTAAAATATACCAATTTAACATAAGTGCCTAAATATTATTTAAAGGGAATGGGTTACTATGAAGTTGTCCCCCCTTCCCCCCTAAAGTAAACATACCATTTATGGGCTTTTAAAAACGGAACAAAAAAAATTGTGGAACAATCCTGAACAAACTAGGAATAAACGATTACAATCATAAAAATATGAATTTTTTAAAAGTGGGGGCAGGGGGGCTACCGTGAATTTGGCCCTCACGTATAAACAAAGTGTCACAAGTTCACGTCACATTTGTGGAAAAACAAATACGCCAAAAACGAAACTGCTTATGGAACAATTCGGAACAAACGATCGAAATCATAGAAAATTTCAATTTTCCAACGTAGGGGGTGGGGGCTACCGTGAGCTGCCTTCACAGACACTAAGCTATGCTGGTAGTTTCGTGATTTTTTCCATATTAAATGTAATATAAGTTTATTTTATGAATAATTGTACGTAATAAAATCATAACCGTGTTAAACATAAAACCTCAACCTGGTCTTGTTTCTTCACAGATAGGTTTCTAGACTATTCCAAGGGGAGGTGAGGCGACCAAAAGACGAAATGCTTGTGTTTTCTACTTTATTTTTCTTTAATATTGCGTGGGAGAATGAAACTTTGCTTAGTGTTTGAATCCGACATTTAACCTCTCTCTACTGAACTAAAGGTATTGGGTTCAATTCCTGGAATGGCCGAAATATTTATCATCGTGGGAACAGTAGTGGATAATATATTACTTGAATAGAAACTGACCCAAGCCACAGCCTGGAAACAGTAATGGATGTAATTTTTTTTTTAATTGTTCTTCCCACAAGACAAAGTTTGTAGCGTTTTGTCTGTAAACACAAAAACCAACATCAGTGGTCACAGGCAACACTATCATGATAGATTAGATGGTATTTACAGGAGGGTCGAGCTTCGAGTCTCAGCCAGGTGCTTGTGTTTGCTTTACAGCTTGTGTTTCATTTCCCACTGTGGTCATTTTCACTCTCTCTACGCTTACATTAGTGCATATCTGTAAATAGTACCCTACACATCGACAATACTTACATTGAGATGTTTATAGCAATAGTGTTTATATAGTTTGTCTTAAAATAAAGATAAACAATTTGAACAAATTAACTAATTGGTTAGTATTAAGCTTTACGTCACAGACCAAACTTTTAAAATAAATTCCCTCTTAGACTGGTGTCGTGCAAAAAGAAAACGAATTTGATTAAATTCCTGTAAACATCTTGCGAGCAGTTAGGGTGCTATATATTTCCCCTCCATACAACTGTAAATAAAGGGGTGTTTGGGGGTGTTTCTCTACGTCTGACAAATGAGAGAAACTAGGGAAGCGTCACGATCCACTCCACTGCTGGAAGATGGTTACTGGCCTGGAAATCCAACAGACAAATGTTCGCTGACGTAGGTAGTTGAAAACGTTGTTTACATTCGATGACTTTTTTTTATTCATGTTTTGTTCCTTAGTTGATACAACTTGTGAATTTCATGCCAGAGGTTTGTACATATTTTATTTTTAGATAAAATAAAATAAAACTTGGTGTTAAACAGGCGTTTAAAATATATACTCTTAAATGAAGGCATATACAGAATGATCCAAAAGTCGCGCAACCATGTTTTTCCAAGGATATTTCTCACAGAAGAACATGGAAAATGAACATGTTGTTTATATGTATGGCAACACTGTAATGTTAGTTGGGTGATATTCAGGCCGTTTGACCTTGAGACGCACACTAGCCAGTTGAGCTACAGCATTTGAAAGTGTGAGATTAGTTTTTCACGAGCAGAGCGAGTATTCATTTCAGAAAACTATGTTATTATTATTATTATTATTATTAGCACCGCGTCTTACTACCCGTTCGGGTTATACGCACTTACGCTAATGTGTAATGGTAAGGTGATTGTGAGATTAAATGGAGGACCTACAGTTTAACGTGGAATCCGAACCACGGTGGAGGCCTGGCATTCCCCACATTCACAAGATGTGTTGTCAGAGGTGAAGGAAGGGTTTGGTAATCAGATAAATCTTTGCCGGGACCGAGGATCGAACAAAACTATGTTAAGGTCAACTCTACATGGAATGTCAACAATAGTTTGTGCGTAGTTTTCGAGAATCACACGTGCTGAATAAATCAATAATATGCCGAATTGATGGCACAAAATATAAGTTTTTTTACTTTGGGTTGCGTGACTTCTTGGCTATCCTGTATTTTATAAATAGTTGTTTATTATTATTATTACAAAATATAATTTTGATTTAATATTGGCCAACCTCAAAGAGTGGGAATATAATATTTAATAAAGAATATAAGTAGGCAGCTGAGTGTATGAGGGGAGGCTGTAGATGGGGGACGAGTACTTAATACTTAATGTTTTTACTATACCACGATGGTTAAATTAGCGTGTACCATAAAAATGTTAGACCTGTAAATAATAAATCGCATTTTGTACAAGGGATACATTTATGGATTAACCTTTTTTTACTTTTACTATAAATTATAAATATAATTATGAAAATAAATATAAATAGTATTGTTTTACTGATAAAATCACAATAAGCAAGCAATATTAACATTTATGTATATATAGAGATACGCACACATGTGTTTGTATATAATTTAGGCTATTTGTATGAAAAGAGATAAATGGGTAACAATATAAAAATTGTATTTACATTTTCTAACTAATATCTTGTCAAGTAAATACATACATTGTAAAATATTTTGTAAACTTCAATTAAAATCCACACTTGTATTTGCTTCTGTTTGGCATGTAGAGTGCAAGTTTTTGAAACATAAACAGAATTTTATATTAGTTTTTATGAAGCTAACACAATTGCCAAGTACTAATTAAAAATATTTCAACACTATTTTCTTTTCGTGACTTTGTGTATATCATCGAACCTCTCTTGTTACCTAATCCCGTTATTTCAAATAAATTAAACGAAACGAGAAAGATTTTATTAATATTATTATTGAGATGTATTTTATCATCTTAGAATATACATGAATATCAAAACTATAGCAATAATATATAAATCATTAGTTCAATCAATAATATTTTATGAAATATCAAGCGTATAACCCGAACGGGTAGTAAGACACGGTGCTAAATATTATTATTATTTATGGAATATCCATCTGGGGAGGAATGACAGAATGATTCACAATCAAAATTTCACTTTTGCAAGAAAAAATCTTGAAAATTATATTTGGTACCAAAAATGCTAACAAACAGACATACATTCAACATAGAAGTCTACTTCTTAACCAATCCTATGAGTACAGCCTCTTTATATGATATTACTAACCTGATAAATACAAGCAAATAAAAACCCATTCCCTTAACATCCACTCAATTTCTAACAAAGAAGTGTATACAATCGGCAAATACTCTAATTATTATGGTAAACAGGAACTGAGATATACCATTTCCAAATTGTTTAATTTGCTACCACCAACACCCCGAGAAATCCCTGAAATAAGTATAGCGAAAAATAAAATTAAATACTAGATACTTTGAGGAATGCTTAAAACAACTATGTAAATATTTTTTGAGAGGAAATGTTATATGTTTAAAACTTTTTGTTTTTTAATTGTTTCGTTACTATAGTTTTTATATTAAAAAAAATAATTTTAAGATATGAAGATCCTAAATAAATAATGATTGATTTATTATTATTATTATCACCACATCTTACTATCCGTTTGGGTTGTACGCTATTAATAAACCTCTTGTCAGAGGTGAAGGAAGGGTTTGGTAATCAGATAGATTAATGCCGGGACTGAGGATTGAACCCCGCACCCGCAACACAGAAGTCCGACACCTTAACCCTAGACCACCAGGCTACCGACCGAAATGAGAAAGAGAATGAAAGATGTATCAAATTAATAGTCTAGCCAATATGTAGACACATAGTTCAATGTGATTTGATGTGTTTCAGAAGATATATGCTCGTGCGGGAGAGAATCAAAAACAAATGTTGTCTGCTTTATTTCCAACTTTGGCCCTCTCTCGTTCAGGCAAGATTGTATTTAGTATTATCTTCATCAGGACGCAGGTAGTGAGTGCCTTGTGGCAATGCTACAATGAAATAACTTTATTTAATACTTGTTTACAGATAGGTTTCTACATATTAAAAACAATTATGCAATATGTAGATGATATAAACTAGTATTGGGCCGATAATATGTTTTGCCTATTAGGCCGATTCTAATCATTTGTTGCTGACTAGGCCGATCACCTATGCCAATTAATTGTTTAGTTTTTGACTATAAGTTGGTTTTAGACAAGTTTAAATAAAAGTTTTTAAGTCATTTAAAATATATTTCATTTTATTGCTAGGACAACTGGCTATGTCATTAAAAACCATAATCATAAATAATAAATTTCAATATAATTTTTAATAAAATTAATGGGGGTACACAAAGTTATGTACACAAGGAGAATATAATTGATCAACTTTTGGATTAACCATACTCTTAGTAATATGTTAGTTACAATATTGCTTCATAATTATTGTTAAATTATTAAATTGCTTTCGGTAATTCTTTGCCTAAGGGAAAACCGGCTTTAAATAATCTCTGATACCTCTGTATACGAGTCAATTTAGTAAAATAAGCTCCTTATCCTAGGACAAATTCCACCTATAGGTCTGTGAATTGTTTTTGTAGTATATGTGTACTGATTGACAGAAAAAAAAGTCTACCAAAATCTTACAACTGTATGTGGGTTATTTTCAAGATGACCACCGCTAACATAGAAAATCGGCAAAACCCCTGTAACTTTGTTATTTTTAAGCATATAACGATTATTTTTCTAACAAACTTACGATTTTTAGGGTCATGGAATTCATTTCAACCTATAAATTTGGTTCAAGGGATCAAAAATGGGGGCAACAATGAAATATCAATTATTAGGTCAAAGAACACAAAAATTAATTTGTATGTTTCTATTATTGTAACACATTTGAACTATACTGTCTTCTTCTACATTACTATTTTTCTAAAAAATAACTATTCTACAAAGTACACTTTAAATTAGGATAAGAAAAACTGCAGCAAATGGGGGTAAAATAAAGCCACTCCTTCATTGTCTATTAGTCCTAGTCACTGTCCTCTAGTTCATCTGACACTGGGTGGTCACAATGGGTAACTTGGCATGATCCACACACAGAACTATATGGTGGTCACAATGGGTAACTTGACATGATCCGCACACAGAACTGCATGGTGGTCACAATGGGTAACTTGACATGATCCACACACAGAACTGCAAGGTGGTCACAATGGGTAACTTGGCATGATCCACACACAGAACTATATGGTGGTCACAATGGGTAACTTGGCATGATCCACACACAGAACTGTATGGTGGTCACAATGGGTAACTTGGCATGATCCACACACAGAACTGTA
>CABFVX010001017.1:26538-40949 GCA_902151425.1 Timema shepardi | reverse complement strand
CTTTGTAATGTAGAGAAAGAATGAACAGATCAGTATTCTCCCCAATGGGCGTGGTGGTATGTTTCTGTGCACTGTTAACTGAGCCTTTGTAATGTAGAGAAAGAATGAACAGATCAGTATTCTCCCCAATGAGCGTGGTGGTATGTTCCTGTGCACTGTTAACTGAGCCTTTGTAGTGTAGAGAAAGAACAGATCAGTAATATCCCCAATGAGCGTGGTGGTATGTCCCTGTGCACGGTTAACTGAGGTCTTTGTAATGTCCACATCAGTGCCACCAGCTCCCGCTTGAAAAACCAAACAGCCTCTTATCACAATTTCTTCACTGATTAATTTGATTAGTTGTTGTTTATTATGATCCATTGAAAGGAATTGTTCCTGCTTCCCTTCAAATTCAGATTCACCGGTGAAGTGAGCTATTGGATAATGGATGTTTTGTTGCCTTCTCTTATGTGTATTATCCTTTATTGAAGAACTCGCGTCATAGCCATCGAACACAACAGCTGCAAGCCCATAGAGTTTAAATGTAAAGTCCGCATATACCTTGGCTATTTTACAATGACTATCTACCTTTTTCCACTTCAGCTTGCGTATCAAGTAGCCTCCGTCAATAACATTGCATCTGGTGTTGTTTCAATAAATATATTTGTTGAAATAAATTCCTTAACCATAAAAACCGTAAGTTTGATAGAAAAGTATTTTTTCCACGCTTATAAATAACAAAGTTACAGGAGTTTCGCCGATTTTCAAGGTTAGCGGCCGCCATCTTGAAAATGACCCACTTCCATTTGTCAGATTTTGGTAAACTTTTTTCTGTCGATCAGTACACCTAGTAATGACAAAAACCATTCACAGACCTTTTGTAGAATGTGTTCTACGCCTGATGGTATATTGATTGACCCGTCTACTGACCCAGCATGCGAAGTAACCTGTATGCTCACCATTTGTTTTAAATTTTATTCCTAACGCAAAATAGAAGCTGTATTTTCATTGGAGTGAATGGACCATATCTAATTTTTTGTTTTAAAATTGTTATTTTATGTTTATTACTTAATCATTTTAAATACACATTCATAAATTTATAATAATCATCATAAATAATTGGTGATACAAACGCCGTTAATTGTATTGACAGATTGTGCCATAATCCGCCAATAATTAGAATGGTAATTGGCATCGGCACTGCTATAAGATGAATAAACAAATAACATACTTTATTAATATCTTGATAGGAGATAATAGGCTCCACATTGACCCAGCGACAAACTAGACAATGTTTCTGATGATAATGATGAGTAGCTTCTATCATGCTGTACTCACCTTTGGATACAAACACGTAGATAGTGTCAGCCTCTGTGTTTGAAGCTCGACAGGTGTAGTTCCCCGAGTCTCCGTGAGTGGCGCTGTTGATGATGAGACGACTGTGAGTCTTAGTCCCTGGTTCAGTGCTCACTGTCACTCCTCCACGGGACGTGTCGTAGTTGATCATGCGTTCGTTGTGGTACCAGAACACATACTGTGGCGGTGACGGACTCTGGAACATAAATAACAACATTGAGAAAAAAAACTGCCTTCACCCTATCCAGCCAGGATTCAAACCCCATCATCTGCAAAACAGAATGGATTCATGTTACTTGGATTGTTTTCATTATGTACTATCATGTATGTTCTCCCATACCAGATGATTGTTTAAAATAAAATTATGATTTCTTAGTAAATGTGTTATTTCTAATATTTATTTTGTAACTTATTTAGACAGTTTCAGGGCCGGCTCTAGGAGGGGGGTGAGAGGGAGGGGTAGGCACTTGCCTAGGGCAGCAAATTCTGAGGGGCGGCAAAAATGAAATATTTTTTACGTTTTGTTTTTAATTTGGAATATTGGAATAAATTAACTTTAAAATTAGATTTTGAATTGTAAAGAGTTTAAATATGCCAAATTTTTTACTGCAAGTTTTTATTTGCAAAAAGTTTATTGTTTGAAATTTAATGTAAAAATAACTTAAAATCTGGTTGGTTTCTTCTCTTCCATTTGTTTTCGGAGCTAATAAAAGAAAGGAAAGAGGTGAGGAGCTGGTGGCACAAGCTAACCTGCAAAATTAGTGTATGGTCTGTACGGTCAAGAACAACGTGGGCGGACAGTAGATACAATTTATTTTTCTTATTAATAATAATAATTTAGCACCGCGTCTTACTACCCGTTCGGGTTATACGCTTTAAGTACTAATTACGCTAATAGATTAGGAATTGGGAAGGTTGAATTAGAGGAAGTGAACCCGCATTGGCGTGGAGGGAGAGTGGAAAACCATTTAGGAAAAACCATCCCCAGTTCACCCGACCGAGATTTGAACCTCGATCTTCCCGTCCTCAGTAGTCGAGTTCAACACGACTAGCGCGTTAGCCAACTACCTCACCGAGGCGGGTTATTTTTCTTATTCTTTGATGTAATTTTGATTTTTATGTAATTATTTTTTAATAACAATAATAATTTTTCTTATTAAAACACATTAAAGGTTAGATGTTTTTTATGTTTCGAGAGGACAGTGCGGCCTTTTTATTTATTGCCTAAGGCTTCAAAAGGTCACGAAACGGCCGGGGATACTTTTTAAACTTATACTGACATATATTATAGGGAAATATTGGATGGAATAGTTGGTACTATTTGATTCATTTTTGAACAGAGAATATACTGGAAAACATAATGTTGTAGTGTTTTTATTGTTTCCTTATTGCTGTATAGAAACAGTGTAGTTAGTACCGTTCGCAATACTTCAGTTAATGTCGGCCATTACCATCATTTGCTGAAGGTTCTGATGAAGCCTATCCCTCCTTCTACCTGGTTGGCTGTGTGGGGCTAGAAATGTATCTATCTATTTTACCATCATGTTATTGGTATTTAGTCAATATGTGAAACATGGCCACTAAAGACATATCATTAAACAAATGTATATCTGAAGGTAGTTGTGAATTCTTACACTGCCACATACCTATTATTTAGTGTATGACAATAAAACTGTAAATAACCCACTAAAGTTAATTCATATTGTTTTAAATTTCCATCTCGTTTGTCTAGTTATGAAGTGAGAATACTACAAAAATACCCTTTTTGAATATTTACATGTTGAAATTTACACCAGTGTTAAAAATCATTATTGCAGCCTCAGTGTTTTAGATTTTTTTAAACCATATAGCTTAAACATTCTAAAAGTTACTAAATATAAAATGTTATAAAATACATTGATTTAATCTTTTTAAGAGCCAATTTCCTAAATCTTAATTAGGAACTAATCTTGACCATGAACAAGCCTAGCTATTCAGAGTTTAAACTTAGTTGATGAAATAAATTGGACTAAAACCAACAGATAAAATTCAAAGTATGTGTGATTGACTGATAAAAAAAAGACGAGAAATTGTGGATACTATATATATAATTGTATATTTATTTACGTGTATACATATATATGTATTTATATAGATATATATTTATATAATATATTCATGGGTATGTGTATGAGGGATGCTTGTGAGGAAGCAGTTGGTGTAAAATTGGACAATGTTAATGTGAGAATACCGCTATATGCATAATGGTTGCGAATGAAAGTGACTGACAGAATGCACTAAGTAGTTTGAATGAGGTGAGAGGAAGATTAGATTTTCGTATAAATGTCCCCAAAACTAAGGTGATAATTTTTTATAAGGATTGATCAAGAAATGATTGTCAGCTTAGTATGAAAAATATTAAAATTGCTGATATGATGATCCCACTGTTGGGCTCCTATTATAAAGTTCTAAGTATAGGCCCCTCGTTGGGTGGCTAAAAGGAGGAACTACTCCTCTTTCACATATGACGATGTAACGCCCCTTAGTTGGGCGACAATTGTAAAACTCGCAAATACAACTTATAATCTTAACATCTGTCCCTGGCTAGCTCAGCTTCTCGTATCGACGCAATTATCACATAAGGAAATTCCCTCATACAATAAATATACCTTGATCACTTTTATATTGATTTATTGTTGGAACATATTCTTTTATATGTTATTACTGTAATCATTAACAATTTCAGCTTATACAGCCAATCCATTTATACGATGATCACCGCACATACTATATCATTATTAAAATATGCGACGACGCACAACACACGTACTGTCACCTCGCTGGTCACTGCACGTCAGTCTTCGGGTATTTGTGAGAGTTCGTTTCTTCCTCACGTCTCTTTCAAATTTGATTTTATCGTAGATTGCTCCCATGTGGCCCGACAATCTCGACCTATCACATGAGCCATGAGTGTAGTTAAATCCTAGCTGTATGGTTGGCTGGACAATGCAACCGCTCAGTACTGACTACAAGATGTATTTCTCTTAAACGAAAACTCTGTGATTTATCAGTTATTCCCTTTGTTTCATCGTCCAACGCATCCAGTAAGCACTTTTAATATAAAATGAACGTATTAACCTTTAAACTGTTTGAAGGACTTAAATATTATAAAATGAAAATATTATTTAAGCATAAAGATAGTTCCAGAAGAATTTAAAATATAAAATATGGTAGCATTAGCCACTAGCTAAACACTACAAAGAACAAGAAATACAACCGACTTACCCAATTGCACCAACTCCACCAGCGGCTGGCTCTAAAACAAGCCTGGCCGGCCCACCTAGACAACCCGCACGAACCAGACAACCGTCCAAACTGTACTGAGAGACGNCTCTTTCCTCTTTCTGTGACCTGTGCTTCAGCGTATAAAAGAGTTCCCGTGTGAATGATGAACTACTCTGGGACTGGCTCTGGTTATAGCTATTGCAAACTAAGGCGAGGATAATAACAATGTAAGCAAAAAAAAATTTTCGGCATAATCTTCTATGTTTTCAAAATTATCTTTCGGCAGTTAGGAACCATTTATTATATGGATTGACTTAAAACTTGGAACTTTCATTATGAACCTTTTCACTTAGCGTATGTGTCAAAGATTAATGGAATTAAAACTTAGGACTTTAACTAAAGTTGAAATATCTAATGGTAATGTTTATACTTCTTTTGCACTTGTATTTATTTTGAAGAGTAAAGAACTTTAACTTTAAACTTTTACACTTACAATATGTGTTAAAGATCATTAGACTTAAAACTTGGGAACTTTACTAAAATGAACAAAAAAAGTGTTTAATTATTCTTTATCGGTATTTAATAAACTAAATAGTACGATGAATTTTGTTCTTACTCCCTTTTTACGTTCATCCTTAGGCATCACATGGTAATCATAGTCTGTAAGATGATCTTTTCTGAGGCATAGTTACGTTCTGGTTAAATGGTATTTGTTGTTGGGGTTGGCCGTGGGGACGAGCCCGCAATAGTTCTTTATTGCGTGGGTATTGCTATATTGCTAATGTTTATCTCAGTTTCTCTGCAATTTTGAACTTACCTAGCACACTCTTTCAATTTGCGTATTGTTATTATTTATTTCGTTTGTATTTGAACCATCAAAGTTAGGCGTTAGGGTAAAAATATGGTTCAATTTAAACAAAATATTCAAAATTGCATTCTCATCCCTCCGTTACGAAGCAACATAGGGTTCACAGGTTGGGACATCACAAGTATTAATGGAAAACTGTTAGAACAAGTGAATGTTTTGGGTATCTAAGCAAAATTTTCTTTAAAAATGAAGGATAATTGGTGGAATCGACAGACGGGTGAGTGTAAATCGGAGATTAGTTGGTTGTATGTGGGCTATTGCAAATAATGAAGTAGTATCGGAAGACGAAAATATGGCATTATAAAAATGTGGGTTGACGTAAACATTGTCTCGTGGGTTTGTCAGAAGAAACACAAGAGCAAGGGGAATGTATTTGGAATGAGACATCAAAGAAGATGAAAAACCTAAAAATAGAAAATTTCAAATTGGGGATTCAAGAAATGGGGGGATTGTAAATAAAAAACTTTTAAATCACGTAGAAAATTAAAATTTGGCAGACAGGTATAAATACAATTCTATATAACCAAATCAATCTTAAAATATACAATTCTAAAAGGGATTTGGTTAAAATGAGAAGGAGGTTAAACATTTTAAAATGTTATAAAAATAATTATTTTTCAGGTTGGAGAAAATTTAAATATACCCGGAGTTTAGTGGAGCACTCCAACTATTCATTAAAATATAATAGTTTTAGTGTGTATGGTAAATAACAAAGTTAATAGGAAGAAGCTATAAACAGAAAAAAGCTTTTGGGTTTAATATACATTTTATATTTAACAGGAAATTAGACACAACACCAAATAACCAAATAAGTTTTAAGATTTGGAATGTCTAAAGGTAGTTTGAAAAATGGTAAGGTGAAGGAAGGGTCCAGCAAAGTATAACGCATAACATTATGAATATCTTAAATTTTAAAATGGAATACGAGAAAATATTTGGGGGTAGGGAGAGGAGTATGAGTATAAAAAAATCCCTTAAGTAAAGGTATGAAATGAGAACTCTGCTTGAATCTAGAGGTAATACTAGAAATAACAATGTATGGCACATCTGATTCTTCAGGAAATATGACTTACAATACACTTTACATAAGTGGATAACTCCAATGTTGGTCATATCTCCGCCAATCTTTAGGATATCGTTATAAAGTTGTAGTACTATTAAAAGTAAATAACAATTATTGGAAGATATTTTTATAAAACAAATATTTTTCGGACTATAAGACAAGATCTACACTTTAAACATTTTAACCTTTTTTACCCTAAAATATTTATTCCAATCAAAGCCGCGTACTTCATCTATAAAACTGTAAACAGGTTGGAAAAAAATCTAGTTAAATTTGTTTTTAAAAAATGATAAAAAAGAGGTAAGATAAAACTGTAAAATGTGTCAAGGAGATGAATAAGGAGGCAAAGGACCAGACGCAATGGTGGTATAAGTTCGCTGACAAAAAATGAACGGACCCGTCATATGACAGAAAAGTTAATAGCAATAATAATTATTATTATTTCAATTTCATTTCCTTTATTATAGTGCAGTCGTAAGAGATATAACAGGCCAGCACTGAAAAGTACACAACTACCATACAAATACATATTTACATGAAAATATAAGGTAAACAATAATAGCTAAATAATTATATATACTGTTGAATAGTTACGATAAGATAGTAATTAATAATGTTAAGAATAAAGAATAGGAATAATGACAAATAACTAAAGAGTGGTTAAAAGCAGTAACAATTTGCAAAAAAGTATCTGAATATTGTAAATTTAAATATTATAGGCAGAACCTCTACATAATAAATTATTGAAATGGGATTTCCTTAAATAACTCTCTGAGTTTAGCTCTTCTTTTATGATAGAACTCAAATTCGATAAATCTAGAATTGGCGCTATGGATACAATTACCTATATGAATCACCTTATAAGAGCTATTAAGAAAAATAAAATTTGGATTACGAGAAGCCCGAAAAGGAATATGAATGCCTACATGATCAAGGGAAAATTTGCAATTAATTTTGCTATTGAGAATATTAAAAACAAAAAGGGCATTACAATAAAGTCTACGGGAGAGTAGAGTTTGGAGTCTCAAGAGGTTTCGAATTCTGTCATAATCATAATACATCCAGTTAGCAAAGAATTTATCATAGCACGCAGCGACAAATTTTCTTTGAACGTTTTCCAACCTAAGAGAGTCAGTTAAGATAATGGAATTCCAAGCAACAGTAACATATTCTAATTTAGATCTAACCAGGGCGTAGTACAGACACAAAAAACAGTCAACTTTCTTAAATGATGACGTAATAAACCTAATATGTTCAAGTAATTTTAATGATTGGGAAATTGCATGGTGAACATAGTAGTGGAAATAAAGTTTGCTATTCAGGAGAACACCAAGATAATTAATAAAGGGTGGGAGCTATGTTTTCATTGCCCAATTGATAAGTAGAAAAAAAGAACTAGTTTTCCTAGTAAAATCTATAGATTTGGTCTTAGATTTATTAATAGATATTACATTTTCAAAAGACAATTGTAGAATACCATTTAGATAATTTCGTAAATCTAAACAAACTGCTATTAATTTGATAATTTTAAATAACTTTTACATCATCAGCAAAGAGTAAATAACTAGACGAGTTCAAATATTTACCAATGTCATCAATAAACACATTAAAGATAAGAGGACCCAAATTAGAACCCTGTGGTATTAATTTAAAGTTATGTTCCATTAATAAGAAAGTTATAGAAACGTTTAAACTTATTTTAAAGCTACACTAACCACCATATTTAGCGACGAGATGTATTTGGACTTGGAGCAACACAAACCTTTTTGGATCTAGACAAAGATTACATAGCTCGTGGTTTTGTTTGTCGTTTTGTTTTGTGATAATGGAGGAAATGACTTTGCCTTGTTTGAACGTAAAAGTTCAACAATAATAGGTAAGTGATTGCTTTGTCGAAACTATCTGAACTAAAACAAATGTTGTGCTTGACAGACGTATGTTATATTATTAATGGATTATTAATTGGAGTACAGTTAACTAATTGTATTTTAAGCGATTGCGATAGCATACCACCATTTAAATTTAACGAATTAACAATAATTATTTAATAGTTGCGCCTACTCTTGAGTGGCGGCAAATAAAAGCTGCAACTTTGCTCTTAAATTGTGCCTGCTTCTGTTAGTGAATAGGGATTTGGGCACATCTTTCAAACTTGTGCCGGCACAACTATTGGCTACCATTAGTGAAACCAGGACCAGGTTTCTTCACTATTACAAAAATTGCATCAGTACAAACACAAAGTTTACTTTCTTCACCACCTCTGACAAGACATCTTGTGAATGTGGGGAATGCCAAGCCTCCACCGTGGTTTGGATTCCACGTTAAATTGTAGGTCCTCCATTTCATCTCACAATCACCCTACCATTACACATTAGCGTAAGTGCGTATAACCCAAAAGGGTGGACTCAAAAGTTGTTGAACATCTGTCATGAGCATAGCAGCATATATGACAGCATTTTTAAATTAGTAGAAAATGTTGTCACTAAATCCAAGGACACTCTTTACAGAATTCAAGAAATGTTGATTTCATCATGTGAAAAAGTAAACTATGTTTATACTGAAGAAATATTTTATTCATTTTAACCAAATAATTTTTTATTAAAAAACTGCATTAACACATACTTTTCTTAAGCACACTCTGTTGGCAGGTCTTTTGCCAAGGCGATAGTTTAATTGCCCGAAATTTCATGAAGATAACGTTATAAGTAGTTTAATATCTTTAAAATATCCATGTGATAGTAACATATTAATACATAGTTTCTATCCCTATGTCTCTATGGGTGTGAAACGTGGTATCTTTAAACGATGATAAAAATAGGGTATTCGAAAACAAGGTGCCTTTGAAGATATTTGGTCCAAAAAGGGATGAGAATACTTAAGAGTTGAAGATCCTACAAAATTATGAGTTACATACACTGTACTCATAACGAGAAATTGTTAGGATAATCAAATCTCTTAGATTGTGATGGGCAGGACATGCAGAGCGAATAGTAGATTATATAATTGTGTTTATGATAATGACTGCTACACCCAATGGGAAGAGACCATTGAGAAGACGTAGATGCAGATGAAAGGATAAAATTAGAATGGTCCTGAAAGAGATGGGTGTAATGGGTTGGACTGGATAGAACTAGCTCAGGATGGAGATAGTGTGTAATGAGGTGGACTGGATATAACTATCTCAAAATAGGAAGGGGTCATAATGAGGTGGACTGTATAGAATGAGATCAAAATAAGAATAATGTGTAATGGGTTGGACTGGATATAACTAACTAACGCTAGGGATATGGTGTAATGAGGTGAACTGGATAGAAATAGCTCAAATAGGGATAATGTGTAGTGAGGTAGACTGGATAGAACTATCTCAAAATAGGGATAGTGTGTAATGAGGGCACTTGATAGAATTAACACAAATAGGTATAGGGATATAATGAGGTTGGCTGGATAGAGAGAGCTCAAATAGGGATAGTGTGTAATGAGGTGGACTGGATAGAACTTGATCAAGATAGAGGTAGGGTGTAATAAGTAGGACTGAATAGAACTAGATCAAAACATGAATAGGTTCTAATGAGGAGAACTGGATAGAACTAGATAAATATAGGAATATGGTCTAATGAGGGGGACTGGATAGGACTATCTCAAGATAGAAACACGTACTTATGTAAGTACGGAAATGAACTTTTGAGTTCCTTATACCATAACGTAAATAAGAACGTAAGTAAACATTTGACTATAATGGAATCAATTTATTTTAGGGAACTCCCCTCTAAACATCAGAGATATGTAGTGATATTTTCATACGATTGCCTATTTTCTTACTCGGTAAGAGTATAAGGTAAAATAGTGAAACATGATATTGTATTATAGAGCCCTTTTTACGAGTTGAAAAACAATTTTTAATAAAGTTTTAATTCATATTTCCTGAATAAATGAAATGGTTCAATAAGGGAGCCATAAGGGTCCAATATTTGTAATAAATATTTTGAATTGTTAGAGGCTAATTTTTAATATATCTAAAATTAATTAAAAATAATACTTGATACTAATAAGTTAAAAACCAATATATTAATGTTACCGTCACTAAACGACTTGTAATTTTGTAGCGTATGCTATGTAATTGGACGTTACTGGCTACAATAATTCAAAATTTCCCTCAATACGCAAAAAAACTATATTATTATTTTTATATAATATTATCCCCACCAAATAAACAGTGTATCTTTGACTTAATGTGTTCTCATACTACTTTTTCATTCCTCCTTAAAGATTGCCTTGAGCGGGATAAAAAAAATTATACAAGAATACCATGCCTTTCCTGAAAACATTCACCTATAAACGGAATGGTGCTGACTAGTACGTATCAAGGGCGTCAAGGCTCTTCCAGTCAGCGCGTCTTCCCATCTCTTCCAACGGACGAGTCGGCCCCCTTTGTTTAGGACTATTATATGGAACATTCTAGAGCTATCTTATATGCTAGCCTGCAGTCAGTGCATCAACTCCCTCCTCTCTTCTGGGCCTCTAATTTTGAAACGTGCGAGTAGCGATTCGCTAGCGTATTTCTCTCATCTCGCACACAATCTCGCAAACTCCTAATTTTGAAACTTCTGCGCTGCGAAAACTGACGTCACACGATCGAATAGCGAGCGGATTCTACTCGCCAGCCTCACACCGTCCGAGACAAGCCTTGTCTGTCGAGTAGGCAATAAAATAACAAAATGGATGCCATCCCCCTCTTCGGTTGTAGCTTTTTGAGAGTGATTTTGTTGAAATAAGCCTACCATGGTACAAAATAGGTGTACAGAAGAAAATAATATGATTGCTTTGTACACTTTATACAATCCTTCAATAGAAATATTTGTTTGGGTGAAAACATATAATTATATATTCTAATTTTTTCAAATTTCCTTACCCCTCAATTTGGTCAAGTCGGTATCGTGACCATTTCATGATCTAAAGTTCGCGTATTCAAATCCTTGCAACTCAATTTTTTTATTATCAGACTTTAAACTTTAATTTTAAATGATCGTATTAGTAAGCATATAATATGTTTTAAATATATTTTATAGGAGTACACAAAGTATTTGAACCTAAGTAGACTAACATAATAGTCCTTAAAAATAATTTAAAAAGGTATTAAATTAACAACGCTAGGCCTACATTAATTTTAAAATTTTGTATGTAGGTGATTATTTAAAAATTAAATTAATGTGTTTTATGATATAAAATTATACACCTTTTAAAATGAGGCTAAGCAAGTTAGTTATTGTTCGCATAGTTAATACTTTTAGAGCATATTTATGTTTTAAAAATAGTTGCGAAAATAAAATAATATATTACTGAATTCTAATTACAAAAACTTGATTTAAATTCAGACAAAACATTAAATAATTTACATTGGGTGGAATTGAACTCGTGGAAACCAGAGTTGGGGTCAAGCACGCTACCATGTGTGCTTATTTATAGTGATATAACTTTGAGAAAATTTTGAGACAACAAGCTTAGATGTATACAACTGGAAGATGGTCTCCCAATGAAACTAAGCAAATCGTTGTATATGATGCACTCAATACAATTATAGTGTTTACTTTCAGTTACGTATCTTGTACAATGGCGTCTTGTGGCATCTTATCGCCTCAATCCTTTGGCACGTCATGGTTTTACAGTGTTGTCGGATTTAAAACACAGTCGCAAGCGAAACAACACTACAGCGACTCGCACGACAGTAGAAACCTTTCAAAATGAGATCTGTTTCAATACAGCCTGCGATTTGCGAGTTAGCTCGCAAGCGAGTATTTTCGCAAGTTTCAAAATTAGGGGTCCAGAGCCATTCCACTTCGCACAACCGTATGAACTTCTTAGCGTAGCGTGTTTAAATACATCACCCTACACGGCTGTGCGATACCTCAAATATAGTGTCTTTATATTACTTATTCAGGACAATTCTACGATTACAACAGTATCTTTTTATTTTATTTAAGAATGCATTAATATTATTTATACATTGATAATAGTACAACGAAACTATACGACCAGAGAAAAGTACAACGCGACGTTTTTTTTTTCAGCCAGGAAGTTTTTGTCAGCGGGAAAGTTTTAGATAATAGTCTCAAGATCTTTTGTTTAGTTTTTTTTTATATGACGATTGATTTGTCAGAAATAATATTATTAAGCCAGCGGTACGACAACTCAACTATGCGCGCCGAGAGCTAACAGCGGAGTAGGTCTGCGGCCACTCTCAGATATTTTTCTTACTCACATTATCACTCATATCAGATAGAACAATTACTTTTATTATTATTATTTATTTAGTACATGGACTATTGTTATTATATATTTCATTACCACAAATAAGATTATAATTTAGCGTGTTAATAAAACTCAGACTCTCCTATTACAGAGTATTTCGGACTTTGGTATTGTCATTAATGATAAAGTTTTATAATAGCAGTATTCAATATTTCAGATGTGATTTTGAAGTCAAATTCCACAAATATGTGGTCCTTCCAGTTATTAAACGGTCCTCCCACCATTATTACTTGACCGAACCATGGATCATACTCATATCCTTATTTATCTCCAGTATGTGCATCACGTCTTCTAGAAATCCTTGACGGACTCCCATTTGTTTAAGACTCAACAAACCATGTAGTGGATAATGACATTTTTGTTGTTGTAAATACACACGTTCGTTTACCTAAATATCCCAGAGTCCAGGCAACTACAATTTCTTCCTTTTGTCTAATGAGCTTTGCGTTTATTACAAAGCAATAAATTATTACTTGTAAAAAGAGTACCTAGTTTTCTTCAAATTTTGGTTCATCAACTAACTCAGGACTTTTGTATATTTTCAGAGACATAAGTCAGCTCGTGAGCCTACTAATTTCCAAATATTTTCGTTATTCACTTAATTTTTTCACTAATTTGAATTTCAATATTTTGTTTTCCTTTTGTAATTCAAGATATTTTGTAATAATTTCAGTCTTGGTTTGACTTGTTTTATCACTTAGGTTTTTAAATTAACTACACCCTCTTCTTCTGAATATCTTTAGAAGATAATATTTATCACTTACTTTCAGTTTTTTCAATCTATTTTCATGCCTAGCTTCACAGGTAATATTTTCCCCTTGGATAACATTTTTGAAGACACGCCTAGGAGATATAATGCTTAGTTTAAGGGAGGAAACATCAGTTAATTTTAATTTGTTTTTCTTAGTAAGTACAGCAGTTCGGCCTGAACGTCGCATTCATAATAAACAGGTAAAAAGTGTTCTAAGTAAATAGAACACACCTCAGGACTCCATTTTCTATCACGTTTACAAAGATTAATCCACCTTCGTCTGGCACTAGCATATTAAGGGAAGTTGTGCTGTATAACACCAGGACCCTTAGTTATCTTATAGCTACTACTGCGCACGGGAACAGCAGAATAATTTCCCGGCATTTTCTAGTAACACTACAATACTTTTTGTAACACTTCATGACTAACGCATAAATAATCATTAAGGCTACAATAAACACACACAAATTTTATATTCACAGTGGATTTGATTATTATACATAAATAAGAAGTGATAACGAGTTTGACACCGCACGACCCCATGCAGTGCTGAACTGAAGCAAGCCGGCGTTATTCAGGTGGAGGTCGCAAGCTGACGTCACAGCAGCGCATTTTTAACAATAACCTAAAAAATAGCCTGAGAATCCATCAAAATAATCAAATATCCTGTGATTCGTGCTATACCTTTAAAATCCGAAAAAACTGATAGTCTGCAACAAAAAAAGCCGCCCTGAGCTACTATATTAATATTATATAAAGATGTAAAATGTTCCCACTCGATGTAGCACAATCCTTAGTCTGCAATTTTAAGACGACCCCTGGAG
>CABFVX010001016.1:190348-200388 GCA_902151425.1 Timema shepardi | reverse complement strand
CCTTTCTTAACATTTATATTGCTATGAAAATCATTTAAATTAGCTGTTGAAGTTTATTAAAAATCTACTTCAACACGATTAAAACTTGAAAAATATTATACTTGTTTTAAATACCAATGAACACCTTAGAGAAGGTGTCTAAAAATTTGTTACTTAGAACTAAAATTTGTTAACCAAGATATTTTGTTGAATACCATTCAATATTCAGTTGAATGTACTAAGGAAGACACATCTCATTAAGTTATTCACCTTTTTGAGCAGATAGGGTTTGATTATATAATATTTTAATTATATAAAATATACATTTTATTGTAATATAATTTAAAATGATAACATAGTTTGACACCAAAAATATCATTACACTCATTTGAATAAGCCAAATTTTTTCATTTAGATATATTTGAAATATACTTTACATGCTTAGTATTATTTAAGAAAATTTAACTGAAAATTTCAAATTAAACTTTTGAAAATTATTTCATGTATCTGAAATAAAATTATAATTATAGAAATATAAATGTATTTTTATTTAAATCAATATTTATGTTTTTTGATTTGTAGAAATCTGATTTTATAATGATTTTATTATAAATGGAATGGTATAGAGTATATTAAAACTATATTATATGGGGTAGAAGTTTAATTTAAACTAAAAATTTAAAACAGGTTATGGTTTATCAGTTTTATCTCTCAAAAATATTGCGAAAATAATCGATTATATTATATTTATTTAATAATAAGGCATATTGTGATAATCTTTATAAGTGATTATAGTTGAAATGACATTGGCAGTTTGAAAGCCTATTGTTTTACTATGATTCCAAAATATTAATATTAATGTTGCTTGTAAACAATTGATCAGACAATTGATTTCACTATGGGACATTTTAAATTATCAAATAGAAGGATATATTTGTTCATTCAAATAGTAAATAGTAAATTAAATTTGCAGTCAGTAATTTAAATAATACTTAGAGCCGACAAATACAAAAATAATTTTTAAATTGATTTTAACATTAATCTATAAATATTAATGATTTTTTTGCAATAATTATTTACTAAATTGAATGGAAGCAATGTTTCTTTTTTAGATTAAATGGAATGAAATAATCTCCTTTGGTATGTGAAATAGTTAAAGGTATAATTTTAAATAAATATATTTGAACTCTTTTTAGTCATAATTGTTAATTTTATTGTTCAAAACACTACTATAAGAATATATTTATTACATATAGTGTATAAGAAAAACATATAAATACATGTTTTAAATAATATGTATATATACATATTGTATTTGAAAGGAAAGCGTAATTTAAATTTAATATATATATGTTAAATATTTATAGATGGTATGAATACAAATTTACAAAAACCATATTTTTATGTGAATTATTATTTGTTATCTCCTTGTGAAAATTGTTGACGTCCACAAAAACAACACTTGTCGATGTGAATAATGAGCCCCTTTTAAGCTATGAGACGTACAACCAAGTTGACAACAGCTAAAATCTCAACAGGCATAGCTTAGATGATGTCTTCAGGTGTTATTTTTGTTCCGTATTTGTGACAAGGTTATTATTTGAGACTTAATGCTGTTAAAGAAAATTGTTATGTACGTTACTTGTATTGTCCATTTAAATGTATTTATTCATGTATACATATTTATGCAAATGTTGTAAAGATATTAAAATAAATATACATATTATGTGTATAGATTAAAGTGTTTAGATTGTGGTTTCATTTATTTATTTACTTAATTGTAATCTATAATTAATCATTTAACGATTTTGTCTTACTTTTTTTTAACCTATTCTCCACTCCTACTTCATATAACAACATGTAAACATTTATTCTGACCCCTCATCCCTTTATTATGCAGCTTTTCACATCAAGAGTAAACATCAATATTTCAGACGACAGTATTTGTGAAACTAAAAGAAAGACTAAAATTTAATATTTCTCAGAATCAATTTTAAATAAAGATTATAAATTATTTAAAAGATTTACATAACAATACTTTATCATTATTATTTATGGTTTAACTGCATATGGAGACAAGTATATGGCATTATGACAGTCCTTTAATTTCTTAAATCATTATTACAACGTACAGTTCTTCCTTTTTTAAACATTATAATTTAAATATAATATTTGTGCTACGTAACGTAGCTTTTAGATGTACGCACTTTTCCCTATGTGACACTACGTAGATATTATATTCCCTATCAGCTTGATTTATGAACGACCAATTATTTATATACTAGCCAGTCATCCGATTGAAGCACCATTTTTAAGAATTTTTAATATATCACATCTTATCTTAAAGATTTTTTACATGCCAAAGAGTCAGTTTTTAAGTTTTCAATTTTGTCAAAAGGTGACAATTAAAAAAAATATAACTAAACAAATATAATTTTGGTCATTGATGATAAGTCAAATAGCAAGTTTATGTTTTCTAAAATGTTCACTATCCTTAATGTGATAACCTTGACTATTAAAAATCATTATGTGTCATTAATGAATTGTTCCTTACTATTATCATTTTACACAAATATATTTAGGAATCTCATCCGTTAAAAAAATGTTTTGTTGATTTAGGACAGCATGGTTTGTTAAAAAACATAGGGACTAGCTATGAAGCATATCATAGGGAAAAAAAATCAAATATTCCGCTCATCAATATTGAATTTGCATGAATATCAGCAGCAAATATACTAATTCTTTGCTACAAATTTTGGAGTACACCCCATTTTCCCTGAAGAGTAGAAAGCTTACTTTGACAAAATACATTATAGTTCAGCTAATAAGATAGGGCCCTACTCAGATTGGTCAAGGTAATACATTATTTTTCAGGGGGCAAACAGAGTGTACAGCCGCCATCTCGAATAAAGTTGCAATATTTTTATACCTCAACTGTATAACTTTATGTATGTATGAATTAAATTGTAAAACAGTCTCTGGTAGTTGATAACTGAGATTTAATATATATATATATATATATATATATATAAAGTTACACAGTTGAGGTATACAAATATTGCAACGTTATTCGGGATGCTGGCTGTACACACATACACACACACATATATATATGTATATATATATGTATATATATATGTATATATATATATATAAGTTCTCTGTTATCAGTTACCAGATACTGTTTTACAAGGTAATTCATATTTTTTGGTTGATTTTCCTAAAGTAATTAGTAGAAGGGTAGTTTACGTAATGACAAATGTTAAGAAAGAATAAATTTTTATTTCTACAATGTAAATCATTTGAGGGTAGTTTACCAATAAGATTTTTTTAATTTGGTTTTTAAAGCTTAAATATACTATATGCGATGCGATTGGGTTATATATATATATATATATATATATATATATATACAGGTTATTTCTAAATTCCTTGTCCAATTATTTTAAAACACAGCTGTGGGCAGAAATAAACCGAAAAGCATGGTAACAACATGTTCGGAAAAGTGATCTTTCCCTACTAAATTAAAGTTGAATTTGGACGCAAAACACCAGGCGTAGCCAGATGTAAGTACAATTTGCATATAATTAGAAGAATAGAAGTCTCCGGTCACGAGCAACGTGTCTGAAGGGTGAGTGCACATGAAATAAAGCCTACGCACACTGTTGTGACCGGGTGTATACAATTACATCGCATGTTCATTACATCGCGTTTATGCTACAAACACATTGCAGGTCCATCATCAAGTTGCGTCCCACCCACCCCCCGCCACTTTACATACAGTTAACCCTACTCTGACGTAAAATCAATAGGAATATAAGTTCAACTGACTACCCTTTGGAGGGGGAGAGATTATAGCTTGCCAGAATTCGAACGTCCTTAGAGAACCTAAAGACTTGAATTTGTAAATTCAAGTTTCTGTGGCGCAACGAAAAGCAAATATGAAATAAGATAATAAGAATATAATCTACAGATTAGAAATATACCTTTTTAAATAGACAATATTTTCCACAGAGTAAAACGAGAAATTATGGTGTATTTATTTTAGGAGTGTTGTAGATCCAGTTGCCTAGGCATCTCAGTTATGGTAAATATTGTTTAAGTTTGGTTTGAGTTACACTATTCTTTCAACCAGCCCCGTCTTCAAAATGAGAATCAGAGGGGAGAGTCTGGCCCACCATCCTTTCAACCAGACCTACCTTCAAAATGAGAATCAGAGGGGAAAGTCAGGCCCACTATCCTTTCAACCAGACCTACCTTCAAAATGAGAATCAGAGGGGAGAGTCAGGCCCACTATCCTAGCAAAACGCGATGTTATGGTACGCGATGTATTTGTAACGCGATGTAATTGTATAAATACGCCCCTTCATTCCTATTGGTTGTACGTCAGAGTAGGATTAGCTGTGTGTAGACATGTGGAGGGGAAGGTGACGTGATGGACCTGCAATGTATTTGTACCAAAAACACGATGTAACGAGGGTCCCTCGTTGTGACCATGTTAGGGCCAAGGATTTTTTAACACCGGCCATGATGTGCCCACATAGTTTTATGCAACTTTTGTATACGTACGTACTTTGAGCTGCTTACTCCAAGCGTTGGTGTGCTTAACTAAAAATTTAATTTAGTAATACAAAATGACCTTAGCAAAAATGTTATTACTAGGATTTTCTGTTTCTTCCTACCCACAGATGCTTTGTTTTAAGTCTATGATTAGCGTTTGGAAACACCTGCTTTATATACACAGAGTGTACTGAAACTCATAGCCCAAACTGCACATATAGCTCGTTAGAACCTTAGAACCAAGAGTATTAAAAAAAGCCCTATACACTTACATCCAGAAAGCTTTGCTAATACTATTAAATAGTTTACTAAGTTTCAGCGTACAGCGCCGGGATAGCAAAGCTGTTCAAGAATGCGTGTACAATTGGTTGAATAGGATATAAGCACGCGGCATTACTTATCTTGACATCTTGGAGCACATCAGCAGAACATACCACAATTAATAGTAAACAACACAACAGTTCATCTAGAAATTCTAATACGTTCGGAGGCTCATAATTAACGGTACTACATCACAGAACGTGCTTGCGATCATTACATGTGCATTGTTACGTGCCTAACTCCTATGTAACCTGTTGTACACGCATGCTTGACAGCTTTGCTCTCCTGACTTGTACGCTGAAATTTTAACACAATTTAATAGTTCAATAGTTTTTCGGAAATAAGTGTATAGGGATTATGTACTACTTTTGGTCCAAGAAAACTAAATGCGCAGTTTGGGTACTGAGTTTCTGAACATCTTCTATATACACATATAATCTAATCGTAATTATTGATTAAAAATATCTAAAGGAGGAAATAGTTTTAACATATCAAATTTTTTAAGCCTATATATGAAAAAATATTATAATGGATATTGTATTTTTATAGACTAAATTGTCTTTTAATCTTTCCCAAAATTCAGAAGCTTGTAAAAAATCATCTAAAGTAAACCTACATACTGAATAAATTCAAATAGTTTGCATATAGCCCGAAAGGATAGAGAAACGTGTGGGAAAATATCAGGCACTGGCTCCCTGGCTTATTGGCTGACCTATAAACTTTGCCTTAAGTCCTGAGGTTAAACAGCAGATCTGTGTGTATATAAGTGTATGTTTAATGTTTGGGGCTATAATTTGAATTGTGAACGCGTGTAGACCTGCTTTGTGCTTTGTTTGACTTGAATAATGGATTGGACATGTGTTTGGCTATTTATCATCCCTAAAGGAATTCTGCACAGCTTTGTTTTAAATGTTCATTAGGTTTTGGATCATTTATTGACTGTAATGGCATTATCTACAATTCTAATGCTTTTTAAAAAAATTAGTAAGATGTACAGTACAGACTTACGTTTTTTATCATAAAATATATATATCTATTAAAAAAATAAGATTTGTGGAACAAAATAATGTAGCTTGTCACAGAAACTTTCTACTATAAAGCTAAAATGAAATATTATACACTGTCACAGAAACTTTGAGAAAAGAGGAACATCTCTGTTCAATAATAGCATGGCAATCAGATTTAAAAAATTAGAGCTCGTAAACTATTGGTTTTCTAAAAAATATATTTAAGTAAAATATTTTGTATTCTTAATAGCACTAAAATTTAACAATGATAAGTTAGTTTGTGTTTCAAATAGTAACGGATATTTTATCAAATTTGGAAATTTCTGCAAATGTAAGGCATTCTCAACCTCATTTTCATAGGAAAATGAGTGTTTATTCTTTGTTTGTGATGTTAAAAAGTGACCATATACAAAACTTAATATAATTAAAGCTTATTTCGAGAAAATCTATTGTTGTCTATCTGTGAATTATTCTCAGTACTACTGATTGAGATTATGATTCCAACTTCTTCGTTATAGACAAACGATATCAGATATTGTTTACGCCTTATTCCACGTGCCCATCGTTTAGGATGTCATGGTTTTAAGATATATAAGAAAAGGCAAACCAACGACTTATGACGTGTCTACCTACAATAGTGGCCCCTCCGGGTGTCAAAGACGAAACTCCAAACTTGTTTGGACGAAGAGGAAGGAACAATCGTATTTTCATCAAGCGACGATAGATTCGGCCCAGGGGGAAACTGGTCTACTGACGTATTTATTGCACAAGTCAGGAGGAAATTTAGCAGCTTCGCATCTCCAGCACGTTACACCAAATTGTACAAAGGGGGCACATGTTTTGTGGCTATCAAGCTTGACCCTGAGAGGTGGGCGTTACTCGTTGGGGTCATAACTTTTAGATCATTCGTTAGGGATCATCCATAAGCCTAGTAAACTGTTAAAAGGGATATTTTGGGGGGTGGGGGGAAGAGAGTTCTAATGTTTATATATGAGGGAGGAGGTACATCTAAATGTTTTAATATACACATGTACACTCCGTCGAAATTGAAAGGTAGAAACTTATTGGCTGAGCCCACGCGATATGCTATACCTCTACACATGAATGCAAAATAATTTGCATATCTACGCCCGAAGCCGAAGTTAGAGAAAACCTTAAGTACTTAAATTATTTCTTGAGTGTTGGCAAGGAGTGATGGGGGAGGGGTTAGGTCTTTTTGCGATTTCCAAATGGCTTGAGCTACTAAATTAATTTTTCTTTTACTGTTATATTCCTTATAGAATAATTTATTCGTTACTTGCTTAGTAAATTAATTATGGTTCCTCTCATTAATATATGGGATAGCTTTTTTTTTTATCAGTTAAAGCTTTAACCACGCTAAACGCTATTTTGGTAGCAGTTCTACCCACATTCATTGGTTTTACATGGTAACACATATCAAGTCTTTCCCTTTTCAGAATATTAATTACTTTGAATAGCTAATTATGAATTTATTAAGGATTAATTATAATATTCCGCACCTGTAACCCAATGACACATTATATCCAAAAGATTCTTACTTTAAAAAAAAAGTTGAATTAAAAATAACTTATATAATTTAAGGGTCCCAATTCTAAGTTTTTTAAATTTCCGGGTGAACAATATATATATATATATATATATATGGCACAATCTTATCCATTGGACATATTTTGGTTATAAAAGTGAAATTTTTTGTTTCTTAAAAGCGATTATGACTGTGTATAACTTTGTGGTACCATAGTTCGATTCTATACTTTATTAATGTTTCCATAACGGCCACAATATAACTATTAGTAAAAATTTTGATAAATACTTTGATTGATAAAATGGTGGTTTATTAAGACTTACGTTGATTATAATTT
This sequence comes from Timema shepardi, assembly GCA_902151425.1. NCBI lineage: Eukaryota > Metazoa > Arthropoda > Insecta > Phasmatodea > Timematidae > Timema > Timema shepardi. The sequence continues at coordinate 192,638 of CABFVX010001016.1, read as the reverse complement.
TCTAATAAAGTAATGAGGAGTGTTATTCCGTTTTTTTTGTCAAATCTGATTTTTTACTAAATTAATTCTGGAAATCCAAACAATAAAACTGGCCATGTTATCCACAAGTATTAATATAATATCAGAGTGAGGAGGAATATATAAATATTGAAAAGAAAGGAGAAATATTATTCTTAGTTTAAGAGCTTAAAAACACTTTAAATGATATATCTTTTTTTTAGGTTTGGAATGTAAATATCTTTAAGTAAAACAATTATGTAGGTTCTATATATATTTTTAAGAATATATGTCTGTTGTCAAAGACACCTTGAACTTCATAACCGATTGCGGTGAATTTATTTCTATTCATTATGATGTCTGCTAAGGGAGGATCTTGCATACATAAAGCTAGGATTTGATTTTCCATTAAAGATACGACCGGTTTTAGTTTATATCTGTAACTTAGGCTCTCTGAAACCACTTAACCGATTGCGGTGCGAGTTTTACTTTTACACTAAACCAATATCCAGGCAGTTTTCTGCATTATTTATATATAATCGGGTGCTTCAGTGTGAGTCCCGGTGAAGGGCCAGCCGATTGTTTGTGTACATTTATGGAACTTATAATTACAGTGGTATGAATTTTATTATTCTGTAGAGTATTTATTCAGGAATTTTGAGTATAGTAACTATAATCGGCTGTTTTCGTGTAAGTCCCGCTGAATTGTCAGCTGTATATTTGTATACATCTATTAAACCACCTAACTCATTGTGATGTAGTTTTTAATTTTGTGTATAATATATATCCAGGCATGTTTTAGCATTATATGTGTTGTGAGTCTCTGGGATGGTCCAGCAAGGTATCTGTGTATATCTTTGGAACAGCTAACTGAATCCTATGTAGTTTATTATATTCTGTAGGATATTAACCAAGCAAATTGTAGCATGATATACTTAGGTTGTATGGTTCAAGTATCTGTTAGAGTTTCTGATTAATGTTGTATATATGTTATTTAGGATATTTATAATCACATAAGCGATTAAAGTTTAGTTTTTATTCAATTATATAGTATTTATATCCAGGCAGGTTTTAAAATTAATTTAATCAAGTATTTTGCTGTGAGTCTTTGGAACTGCTGACAGGTCTAGCGATAATGGATTTTGTAGGTCAGCTGGAAGGTAAAATTCCGTTATACCACGAAGGGGATAATATAGTCCAAAGTGAAATAGATGAGAATATTATATGAAACTTAATATTACCTACTTCAACCACCTCTGCAACTCATCTGGGCTACATGCCTTAAATAGTTACTGTGGGATAGTGACGAAGAAGATACAAATTAAAGAGGATGTAACCACATTTGCTAGGAGGAAAGTTGGGAAACAAGGTGGGAAAACGTCACTCAATATTCCCGGAAAGTATTAGAACCTTGTATCATCCATCACTGAAAATGGACCCTATGAGAAAATATCCGTCCGCGTGACTACCGAAGTAGTAGAAAATAAATAATTTACGGTATTTCCTATAATATTTATTATAATTTGTAGTTCTGTTTACTATAAGATATCAAATATTTAATTCTGTGTGTACTTTGAGCAGATATCACACAGATTTATAGTAAATTATTTTGAGGGTTTCCTTTTAAGTTCAATCAATTATGTTTTTACTACAATTATATTATCAACAACTCTCATACCCGAATTTGTGGCATAGTTAGCTAACGCAGTAATATCATGTTGAGATAAAATAACAAGGTCGGGGATATTTAGGTTCGAATCTCGCTTGTTTGAAATGGATTTGGGTTTTCTCTAAAAAAAAAATCCACTCTCCTTCCACGCAAATGCGGATTTACTTCATCTAAGTTCGACCTTCCTAATTTATAACCCTTTATAGTAATTAGTATTTGTGCGTGTTACCCTAACGGGTATAGTAAGACGTGGTGCTGAAAAATAAAAATAAAACTCTCAGCAAGAATATTTAGGCATATCCTTTAATTACTGTTTCCTTGTCATATTGATTTAAGATTGACTAAATGGAGGTTATCTGAGAATAAGTATTGTTATTCCTGGCACTCAAAAATATTAATAAATAGTTCGTTCTGTGTGTGCTAGCTGGCCGTGAACGTCCGAGTTTATTGTAAAATAGTTAATACAATAATATATTTAGCACCACGTCTTACTACACGTGCGGGTTATACGCTTTAAGTACTAATTACTCTGATGGATTAGGAATTGGGAAGGTTGAAATAGAAGAAGGGAACCCGCATTTGCGTGGAGGGAGAGTGGAAAACCATTTAGGAAACCCCACCCCC
>CABFVX010001016.1:130188-190201 GCA_902151425.1 Timema shepardi | reverse complement strand
CCCCAGTTCACCCGACCGAGATTCGAACCTCGATCTCCCCGTCCTCAGCAGTCAAGCTCAACACGACAAGCGCGTTAGTCAAATACGCCACCGAGGCGGGTGTAAAATAGTTAAATGGCGCTTTTCTAAAAGAAGTGTTGGATAACATTATTCACTTTATCAAGTAATGAATTAGCAAAATAATGACATTTTAAAAATCATTTAACTTTCATATATCTTCCAAACAATTGTGTCTTGCAGTAAGCCAAGAATTATTACTCCTTCATAATTATTTTCAGGAACAAATAAATTATGTATTTTGTTTATTCTTCACTAGAATTTATATGTTAAAACCTCGTACTCCTCAAATAATGTTATTATTGTTTAACATATAAATAACGTGTCCAAAATCCTTCTGCTTCCACAACACTTTCTAATCTTCTAGGCATCGAATTAATAAGTCTTGCAATATACTGCAGACTGTCAGAAAGCTCTTTCCAAGCAGCTTCAAATTCATCCCCTGGATGATTAGAATGCCTGATATTTAGATTATACTCAAGAAGTATTCTACTCATTTCTGCCCATATATTCTCGGGTGGGTTCATATCACAGCCCCATGGAGTCTATGGATTAACATCAATGTTCCGTCATGATCTGCAAATCACAGCTGTACTAACCGAAAAGTATGAAAAGGCTAGCAGTCGTGTTGTAACGAAAAAAACAATGTTATATTTTATAAATTAAAATTTACTTTGTCTAATATCAGTGTCTTCTGAATCTTGTTTACTTAATAACAATAGTTCACATCAAGATGTATAAAAATTGTGCTTTTGTCGGGTGCCACTCCTAGGATCAAGGAGAAAGACAAAAATTAAAAAGAGAAAACATTTACCTCAGCTAATTCAGACAGTGGAACGACGACTCTAAATACTCGATACCACTGGGGAATAATTAAACTAAAACATGAGCAATTTAAATAAAAATGTATTGTTGAAATAAAATGTAATTTAGACTACAATAAAATATAAGTGTCTAGAATAATAATTATTGGAACTTTTGTGGATTTATTATTGTTTCCTATTTTACCACATCCCAATCCTACCTATGGAATTCCGGATAGTTATAATTCTAATTTAACAAAAAATAAAATAGTATTGTTGAAACAAAACGAAGAGAGAGAAAAAAATCCATACAATTAATATTTAGACATAAAATAAAATGTTAACTAATTCTCTGAATTAGATAGTCTTTCTGAAAGTTCTTACATTAAAATTCTGATTTATGATAAAAGAAAAGAAAAATTCGAGTTTAAAGTTGAAGAGTTGGCCTAACCTCACCCATGAATTAGCCCATCCTGAAACACCAACTTCAGAAATTCTAATTCTTCCGCAATTTTAATAAAAATAAACAGTCTAGTTCTTGAACATACACTTAGCTTTCCATTTTTCTGATCACACTTTACTTTACAACCATTAATTTATTCAAAAATAAATTAAATTAGAAGATTCACAGATTTGGCTTCAAGTTAGACCAACAACGAGGAATAATACCCAGTCTCCTATAGAAAGTCTTCCAAAATCAAATTTAAAAATGTTCTATTCTTTACTTCCAAGTCCAAAGAGAAAACTAATATATTAAAACAAAATATAAACTGTTGGTTATGGAATAGGGATAAAAATCAAATACAATGAGAATTTAATATAAAGATTGAACTTTATGATAATGAATATGAACAATGGTTTTTATTAAGGAATTAAATGTTTATTTCTATCTGTAAGAATTGAAAAGCGCGCTAGTTTTGAGTTATTTATATCTATCTTTGTTTCCTCTTTTTTCTTCTTTTACAATCACGAGACTCACTTGTTTGACAGATCTTCGCTTGCGTTGAAATCAATGAAGGCTGACGTTCATTATACATAAGTCAACAAACTTCTTAAAAGGATAATTAATGTGTTTAATAAAAGGTAAGTGTTCTTCCTTAAATCAAAATTCCTTATTTAAATTATTTAAAACAATGTTATACGTTGTTCCTTTCGTCCTTTTATTTTATTGAATGGATGTAAATATTATTATTTGTCAGGCTGGCTATACAGTGGCCGAACTTTGAAGTGCTTAATTCGAAACGAAAATAAATTGGAAACTATTCACAAAAATTAGAAAAATATAGAGAAATACATGGTAGGGTGGCAAATAACGTCACAGCGTTGATACACAATTTGTCCTATGGAATATCTTTCCCGTACATATGTGATCTGATCATCACATTATCCAAGATATACACATATTTTTCCTTATTTTAATGCCCATCAATTTTCCACATAACTCCAACACCAGCGTGTGAAATCCATCTACAACTCGAGACAGAGGAGTGACCACTTTAGTGGCGTTGATGCACATAGGGTGGTTGTAAGCGAACCTATTTAGGGCAATAAACTAGCACATGACCATCATTTGATGAACTCCACACCTTCTAGTCTCTAAAAATAGCTCTCCTCCAATATTCTAATGATCATTATAAGTTTTATTATGCGAAATTCAGTCGAGCCAACTTATGTTGTTATGTTAATCTCTGTTTTAAAGCAGGATTAAAAGAATTAATCCCACCTTCTCTTAAACCACCCTCCAAAATTGTGTCTTTTGACAAGTTAATCCCAACCCACGCAGCAATATGAATACCTGTTAAATATTGGCTCGCCTGAAAACTGCAACTAATGCCCAAGTAGTTTTTCGTGAAGCACCTCCACTATTACGACTTTTGAAGCTGTTTTCATTTTCCCATCTGGATTTCCAAAGCGAAACTGTTTTTTTCACGAACACGGTATTGTACTTAAAATTTCACTGACCACGTATCCTGCCTGCACTAAACTAAGAATACTTACTTGTTTGGCTTCACTTAAAAGTCCAAGTCGTTCCATGGTTGAATTAACTGTCAACAATATGTTTTAAACACAGTTAAAATACTCCATGGATATATGTTTTGTTTTGCTCTCGTTCCTAGGAGTTAACAATTGTTGGTCAAATGAGCCGTCATTTCTATGTTTCCATCATGTTAAAGTATTCACTCCTATGAGCAACTTATGGGAATGTAAATAATAATAATTTTACCCAGTCAGTAAAGAAAGTATATTATATCATTAGATTTATAAAATACATGTAGTCAACATTAAAAAAGAAAATTATAGCCTACTGGACTTTAAATATTAATTATCGGTACAGTTAAATACTAGGTCCAAGTTTTCAGCTTATTCATTTTTTTTTAAATATGATAATTTAGGGGTTTGAATCCCTAATATATGTACTGAGAATATATATCCCTACATTTTTAACACCCTACCACCACCATATTTCTGCTACAGTAACACTCAAACTATATATTTCTCAATACTACTCAATTAGAGTAATTTATATACATGCGTGTATACCGCACGGGTGGTGAGATGCGATAGTGAAAAAATAAATAAAATTTTCCTAAGATCGAACCCCTGATACACCACATCTAACAGTAATTCATGAAATGCTAGATGGCAAACCCACCGAAAAAAATATTTTTGGCTAGCTAAAGTTCAATAATGATTTATTAAACCTCTCCTTTGAATCGTATTCAAGAAAATAAATAATTAGTAAGGAATTTATAGTAAAGTTTATAATCGCAAAGAAAACTTAATATCAGCCGTAAATTCATACAATTTAGTAAGCATATTTTATTTAGAGACATTATCCATAATCTTCACTTGAATTATTATTTTTAATAAGTCAATATTTGAAATTCAGTGCCACATTTTCTCATTTATAGAATAAAATATTTTGTTTAAGTCATGTGAAAATGTGATTGGAAAGGAAAGTAGAAGAAATATACAAAAACCGATAGTGAGTGAATGGTGTCAGATATTAACCAGAATAGAGATATATTAGATTGATAAACTATTATTTTGAAAATAATGAGGTCTTTCATAAAAATATTTTTTATAGTTTTTAACACAATATTCGAACCTTTTCATCCATGCCATAATTAACTGGAATGCACAGCGTAAGAAACCACTTAAGAAATACCACCTAATTAAACCCTATAAGGATTCGAGCCCTGACTATCTTGTTACAGGTAAATCGAACTAGATTAACTTGTCACCTAAGGCAGTTTATACGTTGTCTTCCTCATACTTCTTCATATAAGATCGTCCCCTAATGACACTCCTTATTTCAACCCTCCTAAAAAATTATCTTGTCTAATACCTCCTTTACTCTGGAAGCCTAGCCTGTAACATTCAATTGAATAACTATATAGTGCATTTTCTGAAGGCAGGCCGGCCTATTTAACCACGGAACAAGATTGGTTTACTGGAATGATTTCACAGCCAACAACCAAGAAGCCATGACTCAAAGGCCGAACAAAACTAACTACAAAAAATATCATTTCATAAGAAGACTAAATATGTATAACAGGATTCAATCGCTTCGGTGGTTACATATGAACAGTTGACCATTAAAAAATAATTTTATACTAAGGTACACCCACGTTCTCACTAATGATATAATTGGTTCTAAATATACGATCATTCAGATAAAAATATTAAAGTTTTACCAAGATACACACACCGCCTAACTAACAATGTAATAGTTTCTAAAAATACGATCATTTAAATTATAATATTTATACTATCCACAGAATATTGTAGGTCTGGCTCTTCTTAGATCAATTAATTAATTCACTATAAATACCTTAAGCACTTAAATATTCTAGTCAACCAAAATCAGATATTTTATTAATATAAGAACCGATATATAAAGATTGAGAATTTAAACCACAAGTATTAATTAAAGGTATAAACCATATTTATCCGGGAACACAAAATATATTACAAAACATTAGTGTATGTAAAAACATATTAAAATAAGAATTCAATAAATAACCAAACCATCCTCCTAATAAACAAACCCCAACAACTATTAGCTTCAACAATATTGGTAAACAAATAATCCTCGGATTAGGAAATAATAATCAAACTTACATCGAAACCTTAAAATAACTATTATAAGTAAAGACAAAATGCAACATTACATTTTTAAATTTCCTTCAACTATTGAATAAAAAGTGTTTTATATGTAGTTAAATTTATTTAAAAGTATGATTTATTAAATGTACTTCTTTAGATACAATACATTTAATTAACATGTATTTTAATATTATAAATTTAACTAATTTAAGGAATTTATATTTTATACATACTGAACTTTATTTAGGAGTATTATGTATTAAATTTACGTCTCTAAATTTATTAAATTTAATTTAGAGGTACTTTAATCTTATCAATTTAACTAAACAAAGGAGTAAATGTTTTATACATAGTAAATTTTATTTATAAGTATGATGTGTTAAATTTACATCACGAAATTAATTAAATTTAATTTACAGGTATTTTTATCTTATACATTTAACTATAGAAAGGAGTGAATGATTTATATGTAGGTAACTTTATTTAGGAGTTTGAAGTGTTAGAAATATTTCTTCAAATTTATTAAATTTAATTTACAGGTATTTTAATATTATAAATTTAACGAATCAAATGGGTGAATGTTTTTTTATAAGTAGTGGATATTATTTAGGAGTATGATGTGTTAAATATACTTCCTAAGATTTATTAAATTTAATTTACAGTAATTTTATTCTTATAAATTTTACTAAACAAAGGAGTGAACGTTTTATATGTAGTTAACTTTATTTAGGAAAATTTCAAGATGTAAATTTAAAACAGCATACTGCCAAATAAAGTTCACTACGTATTAAACACTTAGTAATTTGTTTAGTTTAGTTTATAATAAAGAAATACATGTAAGTTAAATTTAATAAGATTGAAGAAGTAAATTTAACACACCACACTGCATAGGCATGTAAACTAAACGGGTAATAAGATGCGTGGTAAAAATGTAAATCAGTCGGGATTGAAAGGCAGTAACTTATCGGCTCAGCCCAAGCTCATGATTTTTTTAAATGTAGAAATTTGTATTACTGGTCAAATTAAGACTACCCTATTTCATTGTGAAAATGAAAGGCTGGTGGATTGGGAATCACACATGTAAGCATATGGATAAATACGTCAATTTAGTCTTGTTGGGCTTGCCAGGAACGGGTAGATCCATATTTTAATCTCGGCTAAAGTCACTTTGGTTCTCCCTAAATAGTTTTCCACTCTCCTTTCATGTAAATGTGGTTACATCTCCTCTGTATTCAACTGTTCCCATCCATACCAATCTTGTAGAAGTATGTGGATATCCCTAACGAGTAGTAAGGTCTGAAGAAAGGGGTGAATAAAGTGGTGAATATAATAAGGGTAGGGTGTTGTGTCTTTATTAGAAAACTTGTTTCAAGTTGTGTGCTGATGTAATTAGTTGGTTCATAAATACGCGTTTAGATTATAGTTAAAAATATCCTAAACGGTGGCTTCTTAACTTTTTTTCACTCAGAAACATGGTTTGTGAATGTTGGTTTCATAAGACCTACATATTGTAAACAATATTTTATCAGGTTTTTTAATTCAGATCGAACAGCCAAAAAAGTAAAGTCGTACCACTGAACTTCTTAGTGAAGTTCAAAATAGATTTTTTTTCCTTCGTGACCATCCTTCTTTTATATAAAATCTCCCTTAATGAAACTTAGAAGAAAGAAGCTCTTTAAAAAAAGTATAAAAGAGAAGCGTTTTGCCTTCGAGGGGCTTTATTTTTTCATCTCGTCTCTGTTTTCACGTACCTAATTATAGCCGGAGTGTTTTATGAGTTTTCCTTTTAGAAAAATTGTGTAAACATTTTAATAGATATTTGAAACCTGTGACGAAACATTGTGGGAGATCTAATTGATGCATTTGATCTTATAGGAGCAAAAAAATTGCTGTATATTCTTTAATTAATATATGTGTGTGAATTTGTCAGTGTCCATATGTGGTATTATGCATGTTAGCATTTAGAAATGATAGAGTTTGATCAATTAATTTACTTGTCAACTTAATAATAAGGTGTTTTGACTTATATTTTAAGCAAATCAACTTTCTAAGTCAGCATCTAAATCAATAATTCAAAGGGTAGTAAGTAAAGGCTGCTTAGCTCCGCATGGACTTTCTCACTCTAGTGATTACAAATTTATATATTTACTCAAAACTCGTAATACATGGGAAACGAAATAATATACACCAGCAAAGCCGAGAAAAAATTGTGTTATACTTAGGTTAAACATTTTGTAAATCCCTGATTTAAATTTGATAATTTTTTTTAAAGAATCAAGGTCCTCTTTAGTATATTTGGACAAAAAGAAGAAGATTGACATTGGGTTCACAAGTGTCAATACTTCAAATTAAAATTTCAACTTATGGTTAAACTTTTCAAAATTTCATTAGGGTGTACACTTGTTATGGCTATCGCATTTTTATTAAATTAATCATTTATAAATTAAGACAATAAAAAAGGTATATATTGACTATTGAGTCTAAATACCAAATACAATGTTTTAACCTTATCGTTAAAATGGTCTATGCTCTACTCCGAGGTATAAACAGAAATACAAACAAGATAGAAATTCAAAAGCTACTGTTTCATATTCAGGGGGTCAGGAAATTCATAAAAATCTTGAGTTCAATTTTTTAACGATCAAAATACTTTCTATACCTGTTAGAAAGCAAGAAAGTAAAATGTTTTTATATTGTGTAATGTGCAAATCGAATCCTACCATCCATCATGACCATCTGCAATATTACACTAATCAAGTAAAGACGATGAAATTAAATTTAGGAAATAAAAATTACCAGCATATTCATGTAAGGGGTGTCTAAAAATATTTTGGAAAATATCAATCTCAGTATAATTTACCAGGATTCAAACCCCAACCTCTCCGTTACCATTAAAACATACAGGACGAATTTTACGTCCTAGCGCTTTTAACCACTGATGCGATTATATAAAATTTAGGAATCTTTACACCACTTAGCTGCGTTGTATCAATGTTGTTATTTTGTTAATTACTTAGGTGATCAAGTGGCTTTAGACGAAAAGTTTGTAGTGGAGTGGATTTACAGTGATGGAGAGATAGAGGTTCAAATCTTAGCCAGGTGCTTAAGAAAAAGACAGAATTCATCATGTTATTTACTACAGTATTTTTTAATATCATCTGCAATTTAATTTAAAAACCACCTTTCTGTTAATCCAGACCCCATAGATTTAGTCACCAACTAACATGTGTGTTTAATTTATAGACAAACAAAAAGTTATGAAATGTTTCTACGATTCGCCAATGTAAAAAAACCTAAAGATCAACCACAATTTTTTTTTACCAGATATGAACAAACTAATTAAAAATATATCAATTTTGAGGAAAGCGTGCCATGATCAGCATTTGTGGAAACATTTATAAACACCAAACTTGGGGATTAAGAAGGTTGAGTTTTGAGCAAGTATATTGGCATTTACGTGGAAGGAGGATGGGAAAACATTTAGAAAAAAACACTCCCTGCGCACATCTGACCAAGATTTTAATCAAACAACTATTATATCACCAAATAGTAAATATAATGTAACTGGATGTCGTTGTAGTTAATAACTGTCAAGGTTAACTACAATTTAACTAGGCTAGTTTCAATATTTTAACGTTAGTAATATCTGTAATAATTACATTTTAATTTGTAGTTTAAAATAACAAACGATTAAGTTTTAATAATCCATGAAATCGGAAAGTAGTAAATATATAAACTAAAATAAAATGCAAACTATTATTAAATTATTGATTAGTGATACAAACAAGAATTCTTTAATCCTGTACGAAATAATATCATTTAATTAAAGGGATTAGTAAACGTATTTTCATGTAATTAATATCTTCAATCGAATACATAAACCCACATTATTTTTATAATCATTACAAAATGCTATGTATAAAATACCACTATTGATGCCAGTCTAATTGAAATGATTAAATACATATCCTAATTACAATAACTAATCACTCCCAAACACGACACAGCAGTGCACAATGATATTAATAAAAGAGACAAAGCTACAAATAACATTGTGATATTTAGGACATGATATACTGTACAGTACATGTTTTTTAGTAATATTTGCTTTTTGACTTTGTGGATTTACAAAGTAAGCTGTTTCAGCGATGATGAAACACTTATTTAATTAAACTAAATCACACCATCCTGTTTAATGTGTACTGCTAATTTAAACGAATCACTCTTACATGATATAATTAAGTATTTTTTCTACAATAGTATTATTTATTTCACAAAATTTGGTATATCAAGAAAATGAATCCTCATAAATCATAAACCGTTTGAGTTATTACTATGAATGAATATTTAATGTAATTTTTCCTTCTTAGTGGCACCACTTATTTGAAGGTAAATATTTTAACGCTGCAGTATTGCTTATGGGAATAGCAGTTATAAATCTTCTAAACCACGAAAAGTCCCTTCTATTATTTTTAAAATGTGCGTTGTAGGATACTTAACAAAATAACTTTATTTGTTTGATAAAATTAATGTTTTCATGTTTCTAAATAATTTATTTGCTTACAGAACTCTTGACCTAAGATTTAAAAAGCGTCTAATTAAAGCTAAATCCGTCTTTTTATGATTATTTAAAAGTTAGAAAACCTGTATAACTTATAGGGACATTCTGATAACTTTTAATTCAAATTAGGAGTGATATATATAGGTATTTTTAAATTCTTTTTCCAATGTAAAAAATTGATGTATGTAACAATACATTCAAGTAGGCAGCGTTTACCTCTACGACTGAACTCAACTATATTTATAGATGTATGTATAGTGCTTAAAACATACAAAAAGATTAAGCTAAATTTTATTTTTACTAATAAAGAAATATGTAAAAAATACATCTAAGTCAACACAGCCTGTCAAAGAGCTTAATGTGTTTCCGTTTTAAGATGGATTTTCTTAACCTATTTTATTTTAATTTATTTTTTGCTAATTAGTTAAACATTCCTATCCTAAGACAAAATGTTGAGAAGATTACATTTTAAAGAACGGTCCAAATATGACTTGAAAGAGGGTAGAGAATAGATCACATGGAATGGAAGTGACCTTGAACCAATTCGGTGGTTGAGTGGTTTAAGGCGTCACACCTTTATAGGCTAGACTACCAACGATCCGTGTTTCTCAATATTTTTACTCCACATATATTCCACGGTAATATTAGTATAAAACGTCTCTTGGCGTGTCATGGAGTGTTGCCGGGCTTAGCAAAGTTTGTTAGAACCACTGTGCATGTGTTCAAGGGCTCCTAAGGGTTGGTGAACCGGGGAGATGCCTGGGTCACCAGCTCTAGGGGGAGTTAAAAACAGAGCTCCAGCCTAATCTAACGGAACCTGGGCGTGATAGTGGATTTGTTAAGCATAACAATCGTTCAATTTCTTGATAACATCATATAATTTTACATATTAGTACAGTTTTGAGTAGTGAGTAAAATAAGTTATATTTCCGTTCTTAAAATTTCGTTTACATTCTTTATTTTGAATAAAAAATGACACCCTAAATTTTTTGCAATAATCTTTTAAATCCATTATATCAAGTAGGTGTTTGTTTCGAAAAAATATAAATAGGAGAATATTGTCTTTAAACATGTTCTTATAGTTATATTTACAATCCTAACCGTTCTAGTAAAATCTCACAGTGAATAGTGTGGAGTTTGGAGTATGATTACCGTTAATAAAGTTTCCCTTCAGATTAATTTCTTACCGCGCCGATGCTAAGTTAGGTTTGAAGTTGCTAAGTTTGGGAATAATTTTTCTGCTCCCCTACTATCCCCCGATCATTTAGGAGTCACCAAAAAGCAATCCTGACCGGGCGCAAAATATACCTAGGTCCACCCCTGCATGTGTTAGGCTTTTGCCCATTTGATTACCATTTGACCAATCAAAAATTGGTTCTACGCTACAAACAAAAAATGAGAAATATATTTATGATCACACTCGGGCAACGAGTGTTTTACTAAATGATGAGAACAATTATTTATCACTATTTATCACCATGTCTTGATAACTGTTCATGTTATAAATTGATATGAATTAATTTAATGAAGTAAGGATGAGGGAGGAATAATTTTAAAGGAAATCTACTAGCATTTGCATGTAAGGAGAGTGGGAAACAATTTATTTCGGTAGACCTAAACGGTATTAGAACTCCTATATACCCATCATCAGTAAACCAGTCTGACACAAAAGTGAAACCTCAGAATTTTCGGCCACTGAAATATGCGAGAGCAATTCACAGATACAGTTTAAGGTCATTTGAACATCAACATTTTATTAAATTATTTTAATAAATGTATAACTAAGCTATAAATATTGGTTCAATGATTTCAATTCATTACAGTTCTCGAGTTATAAGTAGTCAAACTTCCTATTTGATTAATTTTGCATACTAATTTTAAGGTAAAGTAGTTAATGTGTGTGGATTAAATTTATTTTAGCTAGACATGCATATGGAGAGTATACAATGAAGTCCTTACAATATTTTAAACAAAATTAGTTTTGAATTTATAAGCTATTTAATAGTTGTAAAATTACACAATATTTAATCTTATACAAGTACTTTTGGTTTTCTAACCCAATACTTTGATTTTATATAATTTTGTAGTACTTAATGTCGTTATTTCAAATTTGTTTGGTTTATTAGTATAATTATACTCTTTTGTTTAATTATTTACACCACGTTGATCAATGAAAACGTAAATTTGCTGTGTCCATGTCCTGAAACGTCTTGTTTTGACTGTACCTACCAATAATACAGACTAGCCGACAAAGGAAGGATAGGGGCATTAAGTGCTTTTTTTTTTAGCATTGCGTCTAACTCCCTGAGTGACTAGTTGGGACATTTATTTGGTCTCTTTTTCCTTCCTCTAGCAATTTGGAATTTCGATAGTATTTTACTCTGTTAGTTTTATTCTTCAACTCTAAAGTGTCAAAGTAGCTCATCTCTTGGTACATCAAAATGCTAATTTATTTTAAACTTAATATTTATCTGTACATTGCAATTAACTACATGAATAAATGAAAATATATGCGTTTCACTTTTATTACTGGTTTTAAATTGAACATTAAAAAGGACTTAAAAGGTTTGAAAATATATCTAATGTCACATGATTACTGCATTTCTTTAAGCATTTTCTAAAAAAAAATATCATAATTTTTCGGGTTTATTGAACGGATGGGTTCAACCCTATAAAAGCAACGTGCATCAATACAAAAAAAATACTAATAAAAAGGTGAAATCGAACAAGAATCTATATAAACTTAAAATAATGAAAGGTTTGATCTACGTTTTCAGGTACGTACAAGGCCGTAGATGAGGGAGGGAGGGTATTTGGGGTTTAAAACCCTCCCCAAAATTTAATGAACAAAATATATATGGCTTTAATTATGGTTAAAAAAATATCAAAATTAAGATACGAGTACAAATTAGGGAGCTGTGTAACCATAAAAAGCACTTCAGAGAGCTACTATAGGTGTTTAATATTTAGAATTTTTCCTAGTTTTCGGCAGTAGCAAAAAAAAATCATTTCAAATAGCTTCTAGAGGTGTTTGGTATTTAGAATTTTTCCTTGCCTTTGGCAGTTATGATGCTATGTTCCTTAAAAAAAACCTTCAAATAGCTCTAGAGTAAATTAATATTTAGAATTTGTCCTAGCATCTGGCAGTTAGGGGGCTATGTTGCAAAAAAAAACACTTCAGATAGCTTCTAGAATTTGTTTATTTTTCAATTCTAGCTTCCAGCAATTGGTGGATGTGTCCACAAAACCCCTCCCCTCGCCGCCTGAAATTATTGGCTTGCTACGGACTTGGGTACGTAATAAACTCATAACAAGCGTAGGAGATATATATGTTGCGTGTAAATCATTTGCTACAGGTATAGTAGCTCTTCATTTGTTGGAGTTCGTAAGGACCTATATCATACATTTAAACTCACCACAAAGAGATTTGTTTTGAATTACGTCTTCCTTAATTAATTACTAATGAATATCAACAAACATGCTGCAAATCATTTTAACTACGGAATGTTCATATGGAGGAGAATAAAATTTATTTATTTATTTTTTTGAAAAATGACACATTGACATTAGAATAAAATTGATCCCAGGATCTTAGCGGGTCAATGTTCTAGCACTGAGCTATCCAGGATTCGTTCCATGCTCATGATCTCTTATCCACGCGAACTGATGATACAAAAGTTTAGCCAGTATAGTCACTGCATACTATAACTTATGTAAATATTATATTATAAGCCTTTATCAAAGGTACAGCTGTATATTACATGATTTGACTATGAATTAGTGAGCCTATTTCTAGTAACTTTTCTAGTTGTCAAATAATGATCTTACTATTAAAATCGGGGTTTAAATAATAAATTTAACTTATCAACTAAGAATCTTAGTTTGAAACACAGCTTCCGCTTCGAATGCACTATTTTTTGTTGTTTCAGGGCCTTGTTACCACTGGTTCACAATCTGATATTATTTATGTCCGATGGCCTGGTTATTAGTGGATCATTATATTTTATTGTTTTATGTCCCAGACCCTTGTTACCACTGGTTCATAATATTCCATTATTTGATGTGCCTGATCTTTGTTATCACTGGTTCATAATCAACTATTGTTTGGTGTCCCTGGTCCTGGTACACGAGTAGAACATGACTTGTACAAACTGGTTGAACTCATGCATATGCAGACAAAATGATCGATAACCAACTGGTTAACAGAAAAAGACCAACTTAGAAAATTGATGGCTTACTAATGATGATTTTCATCCACACAATTAGCGTATAAGCCGAACAGGTAGTAAGATGCGGTGCTAAAATATCCACTAAATATTTGTTTTTTCCCCTTAGCTTCTCACTCCCCGTTTGAGCTATACGCAGAATAAGGAATGATAATGAGGCAGTGGACCATGTTACCACAAACGTGGGTATTTATTATAGTTATAAATTTTATTTAAAAAATAATATTTCATAGACATATTATTTTCCATTTATTATTTTGTTGTTGAACACGTTGTTTGCAATGTATTAAATTGTCGGTCAATTGGTCAAATGGTTAATCCATCTAGACTTTTGTATACCATTAGGTCCTCTCATGTCTAACAGTTTTTTGTCTTATCAAATGGTCCTAAACGTGGCGATCATTTGACACTCAAGTTTGAAACATTTTTATTTAGTTGGTCAACCAGTAGACTGTCGATCACTTGGCCTTATTATGCATAAGCTTATCGACCAGTTGATCCTAGTCTTGTAGGCCACATGACCTGCGTGGCATTCAAACATTTAACAGCTTTTCGACCGGTTTGTAAGATGTCAATCATGAGTTCTGTTAACTATTATAATAATAACAACAAAAGTAATACATTTTTACTACAAATAAATAACTCTAAAACCTGCTCCAGTGCTAGCATTATCTCTAAGCCATCACTCTCGTCGTATACTAGATCTGTAAAGAGAGGGAGATCAGGGTTCGATCTCCGTCAGGTGTAGAAAGGGTAGTTTTATTATAAATTGTTTCCCAATTTCTCCGCAAATGCGAGTGCACTTCCTTTAAATTCAGCTTTTCCAATCCCTAACTAATTAGTGTAATAGTACATGTGAGTATACCGTGAACGGATAATAAGACTCGGTGCTAAAAGTATAACCTTAAACGTTAACCACTTAAATTATTTCATTAAATTGCCTAGTAATACATATTTTTTTCTTCTAAGAACACATTGTGTAAATACAGGCCTAATAGTAGTTTGTACAGCAAATACTTTGCGAAAAGTGTAATAAGTTCATTAGTTTAAATTATCAATATTGTATGAATCTTAGTAGCCAGGATTCAAACTCAAGATCACAACTCCTGGGCGAGCCATACAGTGACCATAATGTTCTAAATTACTAAATAACAGTAAAGTTCCTTAGCGGAAAAAAATAGGTAATGCTGTGACCACCCATTGTGAACAAAGAGCTGGCAATCCCAGCTTACTTTCCCACTCAATCTTCCCATCCCCCCTTTCACAATACATCTACCCTTCAAACATGTTCAAAATTCCCTGTCAAACTGTTATAGCCTATTAATTCGAGGAGAAGCTTGTTGGATGAATCACCTTTACGTATCATTACTTCCTTTGGAAACACTTCATGACGTCAATAACGTCTCTATATTCAGGCACTATAATTTAAGAATCAAATAGCCGAAGCTATTATTAATCCTTTTTATTGAGGAGTTCTCCATCAAGCGGAAATCACCGGCTGCTAATGTGTGATTTCTGCACGTCCATCATAGACTCTGCCTTAAAATATGAGTGAAGAATGACCCTGAGCACGGGACGATTCCTAGATAGCTCAGTGGTTAGAGCATTGACGTACTAAGTCAAAGGTTCCGGATTCGATTCCCGTTTCCAGGTGTCATTTTTCAATTTTCAGAATACTATATTTTTAAATAAATCTTCAGGAGAGAAGGTAATTGTAATCAAAATACTATTTCGAGATTTAAAATAATTTACCGTACATACACTAAATTGATATTAACGGAAACGGATCAGTGGTCGCGTGGTCTTAAGCGTCAATCTCGTGCTAGACTGGATTGATGCCAAGCGGGAAGATCAGGTCTCGAGTCCCACTAGAATATATTGAGGTTTTTATTCATACATGTTTTCATACGCTCCTTTCATTAAAATGTACGTTTATTTTCTTTGAATTTCTATCCTAAACCTTATTTAATAAACGTAATGAATGTATGCGCTTAGCCCAAACGAGTACGAATGTATATATATTATTTATCACCGTGTATTACTGCCCGTTTTGGCTATACAACTATGTGCTAACTCCCTTAATGTAAAAGAGATTAACAAGATTGAAATTAGAGGAATTGTACCCTCATTTATGTGGAGAGACATATTTAGTAAGAAATACCCTCAGTAAACCCGAAAGGGATCGAACCATGATATCCCCGTCATCAGTATTCTGATATATCGAGAAAGTGACGCCTTAAGATAGGAATGCAATAAACTCGAGAAAATGCCAGTCTTTTTGCAGTTTTTATGGAAAAAATCTTCTTTTGTCCAAAATAAATAGAATATTGTTCCAGTCCTAACATAGATTTTAATTTTCTTCTCATGTTAGGCTTTACATTCCTTAAATATCTGTTATGGGTGTTCTGGAATTTATTGAGAACCTTTTATTTTCATTTAATAAATTGTTAGACAATGCCACCATACTCATGATATATATTAAGAAGCTGTTGATATCAACCTGTGTAAAAAATTAAACTCTAATTTTTTATGTAAAAATATTTTATGTATTTTATTCTAAAAAATGTTTTCCAATGAAAACTTCAAAAACCCTGGTCTTTTATCAATTCCCCTTCCACTCTACCTTAAACAGTAGCCTTTGAATCTGGTAACAAGAATATTAATAATAAATTACTCGTGAGATAAGATTTAAATTTACTCAAAATGCTCTCAGTATACATAAAGGACCATCGTGAGCCCTCAGAGTGCCGTGGTACTTCCATTGAGAATCATCACTCAAAATAAACATATATTTTAATGTTCCTATCCAAGCAAAGAAGGCTTTAAATGAAAAACACACACCAAACTTATCAGGGTTTTCAAAGGGTGTAACGGAAATCTCTCGAGGTAATGTTATTGTTTGGAAAAAGTAATAAAAATAAGTTTCATTTGATATTAATTTTTAGAAAGAAATAAGTTACTAACGTTAAAAATCCTTTATATATATGTATATATATTATCCAGTTGATTTAATGGCTTACAATAAAATAGTATGGTAATGAATGGCAATCTGTTTGACACCAAATCTAAATTTCTGATCGAATAGTGGACATAGATACGCATTTCCTGTTCGACGGAGAGAAGTCCCTTTGCGCATGCGTATAACCAAGACTCACATAGAGTTGCCAACTTGCACGTTTAAATGCTGTGAACAAAATAAGACCCACTTCTGTAGCAGAATGATCTAACGCGTGACGCTCAATGATCGCATCTCATGAAGGTGGTTTTTCAAAAATTGTTTTAGTTTCTACTCCCACTCAAATGCGGGTAAACGTCCTAATGTGTAATTGTAGGATGATTGTGAGATAAAATGGGGGATCAAAAGTTTAACATGGAGTCCGAATCACGGTGGAGGCCTGGCATTCCCCACATTCACAATATGCCTTGTCAGAGGTGAGGGAAGGGTTTAGTAATCAGATAAATCGGTGCCAAGACCGAGAATTGACCCCCGGACCCCAGCACAGAAGTCCGACACCTCACCCCTTGACCACCAGGTCACCTACCATCACAAATAAAACTTAAGGAAGTTGTGTTATAGTTAAGGTTCAAAATTTCCCGTCAGATCTTAAATAATTGAGTTGACATTAAAATAGCTCTTGTTATAAATGTATCTATATTTTACAATGCGTTTTACTATCTGCCCAGGCTAAGTATATTTTAATTAAACTAAAAAGGTGGGTTGGGCGAGAAAAATATAATTTGAATTAAACGTATCCGCCTTTACTTAGAGAAAGAGAGTTGAAAACCATTTAGGGTAAAACCACTCTTAGCATACCAAACCAGGACTTAAACCTCAACCTACTCTTAGCAAGAAAACCAGAACAGACCAGCCTGATACTCAATCCACATACTCAGTGATGTGGCTTTTATACATTTCCCAATGCAGACGTAATTTTTTTATCACCGCATCTTAATAACTTTTCAATTTATACGCGTATGTAAAATTACTCTAATGAGGCTGAGATAAGAAAAGAATTATTTAATAGGTGATATAGTCTAATTTTAACTTAGGAGAAAACACCCTCAATAGACCCAACAAAGATTTGAACCTCGATCTAATCATCATCAGTTGGCCAATCAAAGTTGGGAGTGACGCTCTAGAACATTTGACCACTGAAGTGGGCTAGAGCAGATGTTAATTTATGGTTATTATGGACCTCTTATCCTATGGCTCATCTATGGCAAGTGGCAGCTGGTAGACATTACTAGGTCTACTCTCATATATACATTCGCCAAACTCTATGATTTGCAAAATCATAAGTTGATTTTTTTTGTCAGTTTTGGCAGTCAAAACTTTAACATTAAACTATTTGTTTTTCATTAAGTTTTTCTTTATACCGTTTTTACATATTCTTATAGCGGTTAGCAACCAACCACCACAACTATGACAAATGAACTCTATCTTATTATAAAGAAAAAAACACAAACCAGACTTTAGAGCATTAATCTATTACTCAGCGAAACGGAACGAACTCATTTACAGACAGAAATGGCCCAGCGCCAGATATCTTTTACTAGCGCACTTATCCTTGTGATGGGTTAGGTCAGGGATACAGCTGGATTCACAGCTGAGGCTACTGACTAGTTTAATTAAGTTATTTATCCACTGAAGTTTTACTATCCTCTTTCTAAAGCGAGTGTTTGTTTATTTTCTTAAAACACTATTTCGTCACTGTGTTATATTAGTCAGTGTGACAGGTACAGTCTAATTTTCAAAGAAAGGACCATTTATAAACTAAATTTTTTTTTGTGTCGATATAAATACAATTTTATTATTTGATTGGTATGCTTATATAAAGTGCTAATATATATCAATCATGAAAGCTAAATATCATATTATACCTTGATGTATGAACACGATAAAATAAATCTGCTACCTTTTTCCAACAGTCAGATAAGATTTTTTATATGAAAATTAAAATTTACATACATACGTTGTTCATAAAGAATAAGGAAAAAAACAAAACAAACAAAAGATATGTATACAAGTAGACAAGTTTTCTACCGACTTAGCTGAGCGGTAATAAACATTAAAAAAAATTAAATCATACGTGTAATCTGGTCGTCTTAAAAATAATTTTATCTAACAATTTAAATACTCAAAAGTGTATTCATACTCCAAAATTGTGTGATATGTATTTATTAAGTTTGAAATAATGATATAATTAAAATACTAGTGAAGAATGATCCTGAGTATGGGATGACTCCTCGATAGCTCAGTGGTTAGAGCATTATCATACTAATCTAAAGTCCTTGGTTTGATTCACGTGTACGGAATGCCGTTTTTCTCTTTAATAGATTATAATGATATGAGTTTAAAGAGAGTAGGAAACATGTTGTAATCATTATAATAGTTATTATTATTATTATTATTATTATTATTATTATTATTATTATTATTATTATTATTATTATTATTATTATTAGCACCGCGTCTTACTACCCGTTCGGGTTATACGCACTTACGCTAATGTGTAATGGTAGGGTGATTGTGAGATGAAATGAAGGACCTACAGTTTAACGTGGAATCCGAACCACGGTAGAGAGCTGGCATTCCTCACGTTATTATTATTATTTTTAAAATAATTATTTAGTAGATGGTGATACAATAGAAAAGCTATAAATGTTTCCGTAATAGTATTGTATTCCTTAAATAAGGAGGACAATTCTAAATTTCATTTCTGACAAGAGAGTCGAGAAGGCTACTTTAATTTTTTATTTTTCATGATGTAAATTTGGAACGAAGGTAAATAAAACATCCATGCTTCAGATTCGAGGAAAAACAGGAGTACGAAACGATGAAGCAAATAAAGGGTTCGGAATGAAGGGGAGGAAAAATGGGGTGGGAAATTGATTCCTTCCCAGCGTGAGCTGTTTTCAGTTGGCCCTCAGCTGGACATTGATTTCAAACAGACAAACAGAGCCATCACTGCCCCCCTTCCAACTATCCCCCTTCCCTCCCTCCCCCTACCTGTCTCTTCCCTCAATGTGGGCTCAGGGACAGAGAGTAGGGAGGAGGCAATTTTACTGTCGCGTTTCACACAGCTGCGAGCTTTATATATATTTTTTTCATTTTATTGTGTTAAACAGCCATAGCTGAAGGGTTAAAGCAGCAAAATAAATGTTCTAGACTATAGAGAAGAGTCTAGAGCCACTACACTTAGGGTTGAAATTATTATTTTATATTCGTACACGATTTATTATTGATGGCTTATTAGCAGAGTTAGAACATAAATCCAAAATATATGTGAATTTTAATTTTACGAACTCTCTCCTTATTGCTTAATCACCCTTGTGTCATCCAATAGTAAAATGTTATTAAATTTAATTATTCCAAATAAAACAATTTCAGCAAAATCTATAAAAAATAATCAATAACTTGATACCAGCTTCGGTGACCACGTGTTCAAACGCACCACTCTCATGTTAAACTAAACTGCCAATAACAGGTAGATTGGTATTAGATCCCTGTTGGTTTTATAAATGGTTTTCCACTTTTTATACACGCAAATTTGGGTACACATCCCCTAAATTAATTCTTTCTAATCCCTAAGCCAATTGTGTATGAGTGCATAGGCATATAACCTGAACAGATAGTAAAACCAAGTACAGTATATTCTTAATATATTTAAGTTTTCTATTAATTTCTAATATATATGATAGCGATATGACACACACAGGTGCTAATAATAATAATAATTATAATAATAATAATAATAATAATTATTATTATTATTATTTAATTATTATAATTATTATTTAATAATAATAATAATAATAATTATTATTATTTACCCACCTCGGTGGTGTAGTTGGCTAACACTTTAGTCGTATTGAACTCAGCTGCTGAGGACGGGGAGATCGAGGTTCGAATCTCGGTTTGGTGAACTGAGGGTGGTTTTTCCTAAAATGGTTTTGCACTCTCTATCCACGCAAATGTGGGTTCAATTCCTCTAATTCAACCTACCCAATTCCTAATCCATTAGCGTAATTAGTACATAAAGCATATAAACCAAACGGGTAGTAAGACATGGTGCTAATATTAATATTATTTAATTAATTACATGACACATTCCCAGCAAGGTCTGAGCAAAGTCCTATTAGTGTGAATAGTAGCGACACAACACAGTCCCAGCACGGTCTGAGCACAGTCCTATAAGTGTGAATAGTAGCGACACGACACAGTCCCAGCACGGTCCTATCAGTGTGAATAGTAGCGACACGACACAGTCCCAGCATGGTCTGAGCACAGTCCTATTAGTGTGAATAGTAGCGACACGACACAGTCCCAGCATGGTCTGAGCACAGTTCCTATAAGTGTGAATAGTAGCGACACGACACAGTCCCAGCACGGTCCTATCAGTGTGAATAGTAGCGACACGACACAGTCCCAGCACGGTCCTATCAGTGTGAATGGTAGCGACATGACACAGTCCCAGCATGGTCTGAGCACAGTCCTATCACCGTGAATCAAAATTTAGTGTGATAGTTCTTAACTTGAATAGGTAAAATCATCATGTAGGCAACGTTGTTAAGAAAGTGTGTTGGTTTTGGTTCTAGGTCAAGATACAAACAAACACAGACGGAGTTTATAAAACAATTTTTTTGTTATCAGGGGTTTATTAAAAGGTTGTCATTTATCAAAACCTTGAGTTATATTTTTTAAGACGATCACAATACTTTTATCTACGAGGTGTCGAGAGCAAGTAAAGAGATACATATACTGCTAAGCCGCTTATTCACAGTGTCTGAACTTCCTACGAGCATATCACAAACGACCACAAGCGAATCTGGCCAGAAGCCATTGAATATGAAAATGCTCTTCTCCTTTATCAAATAGGCCTACATTTTCGTTGAGTGATGATATTGAGAAAATGAAACGTGAAATATTACTTCGGTTCAATGGCTTGTATAACATCGTAGCTGAGGAAATATATCCCACAGCTATTATACGTCTGGAACTTTATGACTGCAAAGTTGATAAAACTTAAAAAACGAAAAAAAATAAGCTTATCATCTTTATTTTACGAATGTGTAGAAAAAAAAATTTGGTATGGAACTCCACACGCCCTTTCTCGCTCTATTGGTTAGAAATGGAAATATTTATTCAAAACTCGTTATACTTTTCACACTAGCTAACCTGAGAAAAAAATTGCGCTAGATATAAGCAAAACCTTTATTGAATCATGGTTTTAAATTTTATTTTTAAAGAATCAACGCCTTCATTTTCATATTTGGAACAATAAAAAATACCGATATTGGATCTCCGAGGGTCAACACTTCGTATTAAAATTTTGACTTTCAGTTAAAATTTTAGTCATTTTACTAGGGGATGCTAATATCATAGTAATCGCATTGCTATTAAATATATATTTTACAAATTTAGACTAGTAAAATAAGTAAGTATCGATTATTGAGTCTGAAATGAGAGAGACAGAATAATTAGAGCCGATTTTGAGAGAGCGGAAATTTCTTCTTTTCATCCTCTAGTAAACTGCTATTAATTTTATGGTTATACAAACACACAGACACACAGCGTTGCAAAAACCACTTTTTAGGACACGGGGGTCTAGAGATGTCAACATTCATAAAAATCTCGAGTTCAATTTTTTTGACGACCAAAATACTTGCTCTAACTGTTAGGTAGTGAGAAAGTAAAAAATATTTGATATTTTATTAGGGTTGCACATTTTATGGTTATTGTATTGCTATAAAATTCCTCATTTATAAATTTTGACCAATATTAAAAGTAAATATCTCTTTAAAACTAAAGATCACAAATTATATTAACATATTTTCCAATATCTCAGAAACTGTTGTTTGTAAAAATATATTCCAGATGAAAGATTTTTATCTTTAATAATATTACAATTTTGCAATGATAAGTTATTTAGTATATCAAATAGTTGCTTCTCTAAAGTACTCGAAAAGTCATTTTCATGGGAAAATAAAAATAGCCAGTTTATTTACAATCTTAATTAACGCCCAGTTACGAGTTTTAATCAAAATCGATTTTTTTCTTTTTCGTTTTTACGAAACTACTCTTAATTTTGAGGTTAAAACGATACACATACAGATGGGATTGCAAAAACAACTTTTTAGGTATTGGGAGGGTCACGATACGTTGATATGTATCAAAATTTCATGATAGATTTTTTTTAAGGTCACAATACTTTATATTTATTGTTCCAAAAGTTTAAAAAAGTATATATTTGCGTATAGTTTAAAAGTGATTGGTTCTTTATAAAAATATGCCTCGAGTAAAATATTTGTATTATAAATAGATCTATATATTTGCTGTGATAAATAATTTCGCATATAAAATAGTCTCGGAGATATGATAAAAAATGATAAATTACGCATCAGCTCAAAGCCCTTAAATTCATTTTGCCGAGATATCGAGAGAATCCATTTTGTTTGGAATATTTATAAATGTTTTGAAATGAAATTTAATCAAAATAGTTTGAGTCGATTTTTGTAAAATTGACTTTATCTCGTTTGCCCTTCAGTAAACTGCCCTTTATTTTAAGGTTGAATATTCAATTCCAAAAAGCCCTCGTAGCAACACTAGACAAACCCTAGATACCAAATTTTAGCCCAAATGGTAAAATAGTTCATGCTCTAGTTAGAGGTACAGAGAGACAGACGAAAATTCAAAAATCACTATTTCGGATTAGGGGGGTCATGAAACGTCTAGATTCATCAAAATCCCGAGCTCGATTTTTTTGAAGATCACAATACTTTGTCTACCTGTAAGATAGCGAGAAAGTAAAAGTGAAATAACTTTGATGTAAGATAAACTTTATCACTGTACATACTAGATAATAAATTGAAGTATCCATCAACTGAATCCCTTTTATATAATATCAGTTTAGTTGATATAAGAAACTTGCTTTATATGACACTTATTTAAATCATCACATGACTTACAAACTAGCATATAAAAATGTATCATGAAAAAAATATACCCAAATCTAGTTTGTAAAAATATAATATCTGGATGATATATTTTCCCAAAAATAGGTTATAAATGTATTTTTTAAACGTTTAGGTACAAAAATTAGTATATTTTCTAAACCTAGCGTCGAACTTCTATTTACTTCATCACAGCAACCAGGTCTCTTTAAATTACGATGTTTTCTTTTACTTAAGCGATAAGTGATAATAAAATTTTCTTTGATATTATGTTTACATCCTACCTTGAGTGATATGGTGAAGTAAAAATCTAGGGTTTTATATAATAGAGAAATTGTTTCGATTAAAAAAATTACTAATTTGTTTCTTTAAAAATTTTACTTTAACCATCCACAACTCAAGCTATTTGAATGATTAAAAAAAAACAGTTGAATGAGCTCATAAGTGATGGGTATATAAGGAAGCGAAAGAAAAAAATTATCTGGCTAAGTTAAACAAGACACCCAAGACGGCGAACTACTTATTTACGAAATTTTTGTTGACGGGTGGGGGGGGAGGGGGGGGGTAAGTCTTAGGTAAAAAATGTTTGTGGAGGGTGGCTCTAAGATTGTATATCTTAAGATGAGTGCACGCAACATACACAGTCTAATCCACTATCAATAAATCATAGTAAAGGAATTTATAAAACTATCTAAGCTTAAGATACATTTATATCAATATAGTAACTAACCTTTATTAACAATTGTACAAGTGGCAGCATTAAGCCAACTACCAAGTAAAAGGTGACTGCGTTATCTGATAACTCGTGATCTTAATAAATCACATATTTGTAGCCGACAATTTCCGCACGTCCATCATAGACTCTGCTTTAAAATATGAGAGAAGAACGAGCCTGAGCATGGGACGAATCCTGATTAGTTAAGTGGTTAAAGCATTGTCGTACTAAGCCAAAGGTCCCGGGCTCGATTCCCGTGATCAGGTGTTATTTTTTAATTTATATGGAATGCAAGGCCTCTACCGTAGTTTCGGATTCCACGTTAAACTGTAGGCCCTCCATTTCATCTCACAATCACCCTACCATTACACATTAGCGTAAGTGCGTATAACCCGAGTGGGTAGCAAGACGCGGTTATAATAATAATAATAATAATAATAATAATAATACTAATAATAATAATTTAATTTATATAACATAATTTATTAGAACTGTCAAATTACAATAAAGTAATATCTAGAAAATGCATTATTCCTATTTACAGTACTAGGCAAGATATGAGAGTTTCAGGGGGAAATACAGGATGACCAAGGAAGAAGTCCGTCCTAAGAAGAGTGGGTAAGAAGATAATGATATTGGATTTGATTCTTCAGTACAAAGCAAACAGGCTCAGACGACATCCTTTGGAGGAACTGTCTTCTTCACTAAGTCATAAATGGAAAGGTTGAGGGAGAGAGACGTCTAAGAAGAAGGAGGATTCACATATAAGATGACTCGGAGGAAATAAGAAAATTCTAGGAGTTGAAGGAGGCAGAGGACAGGGAGCACTGGCACTCACTGAGAAAAGTAATGAACATGTCATAAGATAGAACACATAATAATAGTAATAACAATAATTTATTCACACAGTAGTTAGAGGACTTCATCTAGGGTTCATAAGACCGTAAAATATGTATAACAAAAATAGAAAGAAAAAAACCTAAAGATAAAATTCGAGTTTCCATCAGCTTAGATTATTTAGCTTCTGACTAATGAGAATAGGAAGTACGTTAATCGTTTAAAGCCCTAATTTGCTAAGAAAGACTTAAGGGACTTTCTGCTATATTTCAAGATCTTTATCTAATTGATTTGTATATTTTAGCGTATCATTTATACACTATTTGGATTCTTAGTCAAACTTAGTAGGTGGCTTTGAAAGGATTTGGAAATTTGAAACAATTATGTATTCAAAGCGGAAGATAGATTTTAGGATTTGACGCTACATTTGTTAATATAGATTTGAATAAAAAAATATGCTACCAGTTCGTTTTATTACTATGGAAAATAAATGAATCCACACCATCATTTAAATTGGAAATTGCAACTGAAAATACAATAGACATTCAGTTGAAAAGTTAAGTAACTAAATAATGGCCTCATGACGCGTATTTTTGAGTAACAAAGGAATGGATTTGTATAGTTGGCAAAAGTTAAATGAAAATACATTCTAATAAACAAACCAAAAAATGAATACCATTAATATATTCTTTGAAGTGGAATATTTTTTCTAGCATCAAACATATATTTGGTCATTTACATTATGTTTGCAATCTATTCATTTTAATTTTAAAGACTTTCCATAAAATTATTGCATTTAATGTGAAAAATAAGGGGAATAAAATCAAACACCTTAATAAACAACACAATTTATATTAATACAACTAAGAGTTTGTTTATTTATTTGTCTTCCTGTTTAGAGCGTTGCGTGATATATAAATCACAGAAATATGTCTGAATCTTTCTATGCACCAAGATGAACTGGTGGTCTAGGAGTAAGGTGTTAGATTTCTGTGCTGGGGATCAGGGTTTCAATCCTCGGTCCCAGCACAGATTTATCTGATTATTACCAAACTCTTCCTTCATATGTGACAAGACGTGTATTAATCACATCTTGTGAATGTGCGGAATGACAGGCTGCCACCGTGGTTCAGATTCCACGTTAAACTGTAGGTCCTTCATTTCATCGCATATTCACACATGAATGTAAGTGCGTGTAGCTCGAACGTGTAGTAAGACGCGGTAATAATATTAATAATAATTTAAGCACCAATTCTTATTACCCGTTATGTATACACGATACACTAATTTCGATTATGGTTTTCAGAATTAGTAGGGTTATATCTAAATAAGGTGTACCCACATTTGCGTGGAGGGAGAGTTTAAAATCATCTTGTAAAAACAACCTTTATTACATTCGACCGAGATTTGAGACTTGATCTTCAGGTAATCAGCCATCTTATTTACTGATAGAGTAGCGTGTTGGACCATGTGGCCACCAACGCCGGTATTGCTTTTTTTAAATTACTAGCCCCTGTGTATGAACACGTGGACCTTGACGTAGACATTTTAAAATTTGGATTTTATTTTATTAATTAATTATAAACTGGGCATCGGCTACCTCAACTCAGTCAATTTCACGTCAGCCTATTGAGCCGAGCATCTAATTTTATTACTGGTATGACCAACATAATTTGTCTTGATAGAGGTTTATCCTTTCTATGAATTAATTGTCGCTCAGGAACTGGTAGCTATGGATGTTCTAGAATCGTTTGTAAATATTGTGCTACAATAATATATCAATTAATTTATAGGATCACAGCTTAATTTTATTATATTGCTGGTCAACAATCATGAGACAGGTATATGATAAGAATGATTCACGAAAACGGTAATTTTGGTTGTTTGCATGTATAAAATTTGCTGTTCAATTTATAAAATATCTTTTACATGTTTTTTATTTTTGGAAAATTACAAGTTTTTAGCTCACATTTTTGTACTACAAGAAGTCTACAGACATAAGAAAATTTTTCTTTGTAAATTTTTTAAATATTACTCAAAAACATAAAATTAACAGCCATAGAACACTTTATTTTAATGACTAGATGGTAAATTGTTGTACAGTTTTGGAAAGTCCATTGTAATCCATTAGTTTAGATAAGAGCTTTACATTTGTTGGAAAAATATCTTAATTTCAAGATAAACGACACGTAAATAACTGAACAAGAGGAAATTTTTAAACAAAATATCTGTATACCTGTTATACAATAAGCTTTTACTTAAATAAGGTGTATGGTTTCAAGCAACTTGTCTGAGCCATAATTTTACTGGTCAAAGTTTTGAAGCTCCAGGGTTTAATTCTACCATTCCGCCAAATTCCAAGCACACACTCGTAAAATACAAGATAAAGTTTCTTACTTACTGTATGCCATTAGATGTTCAAATGCTCATTGTCTCACTTAGAGAGGTACATACGCCACCTATACCTGTCTGAAGCTAGTTTTATCCAGTCCAACTAATTACGTCTTATCCCTACCTTGAGCTTATTATACCCAGTCCACCTCATTACACTCTATCTCTATCTTGAGATAGTTATATTTAGTCCACTTCATTACACCATATCTCTATCTTGATATAGTTCTATTTAGTCCAACTCATTTCACTCTATCCTTATCTTGAGCTTATTATACCCAGTCCACCTCATTACACCCTATCTCTATCTTGAGATAGTTCTATTTAGTCCACCTCATTTCACCCTATCCTTATCTTGAGCTTATTATACTCAGTCCACCTCATTATACCCTATCTCTATCTTGAGATGGTTCTATTCAGTTCACCTCATTTCACTCTATCTCTTTAAGGTTCATTCTAATGCTATCTTCCTATCTCCATCCGGGCCTTCCCATTATTTTATTCTAATTGGGTTTACAAGAGAAGCTTAAAACAAAATATTGGTATTTATGAAAACGAATAAGAACAACTTTAAATGTTTTATTTCACTGATTGAATGTTTAGATGGGTTAATCATAAATTGATAAAAACCAGAATTAAATTACAAATAGTGCTGAATAGCATACAGTATTTAATATTAAAACTTGGGTTCATACTTATGCCTAAATAGTGATAATATATACTTAATGTGGAATGTAAATGTACATAAGCCAAGGTTATTGGTTTTGTAGTTTTATGTCATATTATATATTTTTTAAGATAAAATATTATTCAATTTGATATATATATATATATATATATATATACGTTTATTTTAATTTTATAAACATATTAATGTAGTAATCTAAGATTTTATTGAATATTTATCAAAGGAATCCTGAAATTTTATGATAAATATCTAACTTCATTTAAAAGAAAACACAAACTTTTTTTGTGGCCAACATTTATAAAACTTACTACATGATTAACATAATGTCCTATGTATTGATATTATTTCTCAAAAATAACAACTGCAGATAACATTACTTGAAGTATAAATAAACAATAGTGGTTTTGTTAATTTTCGTGGCTGATGAACAGTTCTTTTTAACATATTCTGACTGTATTATGTGTTTGTCCCTGGTTAAGTTAATTGTGAGTCGTTGCTTTTATAATTTATTTATCTCTCAGATGGCAGACCTCTTGGTTTATTTTTCACTTCTCTTGGCAACTGAACTAGAAGTTCAGGGATCGAATCCCGGTGGTACCATATATAGTTTTCTAAAATGGGTAACCGTTTTTATGGTCAACATAGTTTGGTATCTAGACTTAAAGATGGGGTTAAGATTTACATTTGCTCCGCCCCTTTGTAATTATTATCATAAACACGTCATCTCATTGCAGGTATGAAGTGTACACAACCTCCCAGGTGTATCATGGGTAGCGTTCTGTTAGCACAGAGACTCCTAAAGTCTACATGCATGGTGACCGAACTAGATACAGCATATCTTGTGATAAAAAAAATGCCACACTAGAAAGAAAGTCTAGAATATGTGACAGCTATTTCGAAGCATTTTGACGAATTCAGTGACCTATTAAGAGTTCAGGCATGCTAACTTATTGGATTTTCCTTCTAAATGTGTGTGCTTCATTCAAGTTATTGGTTAAATTCTTGATTTATATTTTAATACGCTTGTAGGCTTCGATGTCATTGGTAAATAATAGGAATTTAATAAAAAACACAATTGTTTTGTGTTTAAAAACAACACATTACTTGCCAAGTTATTTTAATAATACAAATAAATAAAAATGTGTCTGAAAGTATTAGGGAAGCATTAAAGTCAAACTTTATTTATATTGTATCCAATTACAATAATTCATTCCAAAAGGGAAATATGAAGTGGGGTATTATATTTTTAAACACAAGTAAATGAGGGTTATATTAACATTTCTTAGCATAGATACATTTAGTTTATATTATTATAAATGAACAGAAAAATATCAATTGTGGCTCATTTTTAATTTCTCGTAACCATTTCAGAGTACTGAGATCGTCAAAACAATCAAGTTCAAGATTGTGTTGTATGTCGACATTATATGACTGCATGGACCCCAAAAAGTGTTTTTAGTGGCTACGTTTGTTTTCCCCTCTGTATCCAGGTCTAAATACAAAACAATTTTACTGACTGGTCTTAAACCTGCTATCTAGCGTTTTCATAAGGTCCCTTAGAGAGATTTTTGTAATTAGCAATCTCACCTTTAAAATTTAGGATAGTTTACTCAAGGGCAAAAAAAAAATCAAACTTTCACCAAATTAGATTAAAAACAATTTTTAAATTCGAATATAGCCACTGTTTATTATTAAAACACAATGGTGTATATACTTTTCTAATGTAATATCTTCAAGGGTGTTCTACATATGAAGAAATTAACAATTTGATCAAATCTTACAATTCTCTTTGTGATACAAAATAACTTAACATTGTATAGTTGCAGTACTTTAGATACACAACTATTAGAACATTTATTTAATAAGATCAAAACTTTCTGAGTGAATACAAATAATAATAATATATTTTATAACAGTGTATTATTAATTTTCTCATATATTTTTGGTGAAATTTAATGTTATTATACTCCCATTATTATGTCCTTACTGTATATTATTTAATTCCCTTATTTTAAATATAGTTTAGATAAAATAGAAAGAGGTCCTCACTGTAAACCATACCATTAATGATTCTAGGCCTCCAGTATCATTTTGATTGCAAGAATATATTATTTCAACGTATTTATATTTTATTTAAATAACTCTCTAAGAAAAACGATCAATTGACATGTCAAAAATATCTCACCAATCAATCAATACATCTTAGCTCTTTTGTTAAACATTTATTTAAACCCATATTACTCGTAACGGTAAACCTACATCGACATTCTGGTGACACTCAACGAGTCTATAATGATCATCATTTTCTGCCACGGTTCTGGTAACCTTTAAGAAAACTGGGCGTGCCCTCTTTTGTGGGAAAATAATTAACCCCCTTCCGCCGTCTGCTTTCAGTTAATTTCGTTCATGCTTCGTTCCCGGGGGAAGTATCAATTTTGTGTACACAAGTATAGTAACTTTAGAAAGTTGTGTTGCACAACTGTGTCGAGGATTTACATCACTACGTAGATTAGAAGAATAATTTGAAATAGTGAACAAATAATGGAAGTTGAAAAGATGCACAATCCTATAGAGTCAAGTTTAAAGACATACTTATATGTACCATGTCTATAAATTTATAAATATCATATAATAATAATAAAAAATAATCATAACGATAATAATAAAAACATATGAAAAATTTAAAATATGCATCTGTATTAATTTAAAAATACAGATTTTTTATACAATAATAATTATTATTACTATAACAATTAATATTAGTAAAATTTTTACTAAGTCAATTTATTTTATTCGAAGCCAATTTATTCTACATTCAATATGAAACGTTTGCAATGTCTAATCGAGGTTAAAATTTTATATAAATGGTTTTGAAATGAAATCATTTTTAAAAAAAGATCTATTTAATATTGTAGACTAGCGGTTCCCAATATGCCATTGAGCATTAAAGTTGTTTTTATTATAAGTGCATACACATTCATGTTTTGCTATATATACATAATGGAATTTTCTAATGTTGTAAGTTAATATTTTATCGTATAGTAAAAGCACCAATTATTTTTAGATTTCTAAATAGATAAAATTTTGATCTAAATTTATTTTTCCTATTGAAAGCAATTGACAATTGTAACTTCGTTTTTACAAAACAAAATGATTGCACATAAGTGTCTTTGGAATAAAGGCCAGGACATTTTCACATATAATCTACATATATAGATACTAAACCGAATTACAGTAGTATTCACGATAGAAACAAATGTTTAGGCATTTGGGCATGTTAAACATCAAGTTTTATCTCATTATAAATGTTATTTTCTCGTTTAATTTAAAAAAAAAAAGGAACTTAAAGAGATAAACGCAAAAATAACAACCAAAAACATAAGTTAACATAAAGAAACATATTTGATAACGAATTCAAAGCAGGTATTGTAAATCCACTATGTTACCCACACAGATAGTTCTAAAATCATTTTCATGGCAGCAAAAAAAAAAGTCACTTGTCATAAAAAAAAGAACGATAAAATACAGACCGCGAATTTAAATTACAAAGAAAGGGATGGGACTGCTGTGTTTTGATTTGCACAATGTGGCTATATCTTGTTGGATTTGGGACAGTTGCAATTGAATATCTGGCTCTGCGTTGAGCCGGAATCTTTTGTTTAAGTAGATACGTAGGCAGAGAATCCTGTTCCACATAACTATGTTATTGCGAACGGAAGAAGGATTATTTTCGCCTTATCTGACAAAACTTCAAATTCGTCTCGTAGCTGACATTAAAATTCTAATAATGACTTTTTAATTGAATTCTATTTTACTGCAGAATCAGAGGTCAAATCATTCAAGAACTTATATTGCTTCGATGCAAGATTGGCTTTTCCGACACTCAAATAAATAACTTGGCACTGTTACTTTATTTGTTTTGACTCTTGACTGTACACTGACTGAACTTCAACTTCTTGAAGGTGCGAAGAAACACGAGTTTTTAATATGCAATAGAAACTTCACAGAAAATTCTGGAAATGTGTCAGAGCTAACGATCGTATCCGAAAGCGTGGAGAAGTTCTCAGAGAGACGGGGTGAACTGGCACCCTCTAGTCTATCTGTCTGGTTTTGCCACGTGCCTTTTGTAAACAATTTCTACCCGATACTTACGTATACACAGTTCATGGACGCACAAATTCACATTTTTGATATCTTGTCACATTTTATTTATTTGTATCTCCAACCTATTCATGGAGCACTTGGAGATGCTTTGCAGAGAACCAAGCACTTGGTGCTCCACGGAGCACACTTTGGGAACCGCTGTTGAAGACATTCAATATTCTTTTATCGATTTTTTTTGTACTATATTTCAATATAGGGGCCTATGTTGATACATTAAGCTATTACCAATACATAAAATTCAACTATTTCAATTCGTTTTATTTAAACAATAAATTGATTTAAGTAAACATCAACAAGCAACACACATTTTATGAATATATATATATATATACGTATTTTAGAGTATACTATTTCTTATTGGTGAAGTTTCGTATTTGTTTGGACCAACATTTTATTTTTAGACAATGTTGAAGTTTTTTATTATATGAAGCTCTGTAGAAGATGTAGATGTAGATGACTTTGACTTTATATAATAAGTAAGATGAGGGGGGGTGGAATAGTTTAAAGAAAAGGCATCCTTTAATCAGTGTATAGGGGATGGGAAAATTACATCTTGGTGGTGAAAATATATTCTTTCAGTACAGTCTGTACTAGATTTTAACCCTAACATTCATATTAATAAATATAAAGAAAGTCATTCATGTGTTTGTAGAACATTTTTTCAGTAGATTAAACTAAAAGTGACCAGCTTCGGGGGCCGCATAGTCAAATGCGCTTATCTCGTGTTATATTAGACTTCCGAAGACAAAGAATAGGGGTTAAACCCCAGTTGGGTGCGCTGAGGGTGGTTTTCCTTATGTTCTTATTACTATTAGCACCCTGTCTTACTACCCGTTCGGGTTATAGACACGCTATTGTGTAATGGTAGGGTGATTGTGAGATGAAATGGAGGACCTACAGTTTAGCGTGGAATCCGAACCACGGTGAAGGCCTGGCATTCCCCACTTTCACAAGGTTATCCTTATGATTTTCAACTCTCCCTTGGATAAAATGTGTGTGCACCTCCTCTAAATTACAACATTTCATAAACCGTAACACATTAGTGTAATTAGTACATAGGCGTATAACCTGGATGTTTTGTAAGACAAGGTGCTAGATAAAAAGTGTTTGTAGCTCATACCTATTTTAATTTTTATTTTACTATCTTACTTTTACTTCAAATAGGCGTGGAATCCCAGGCCTCCACCATGGTTCGGATCCCACGTTAAACTGTAGGTCCTCCATTTCATCTCACAATCACCCTAACACTACACATTAGCGTAAGTACGTATAACCCAAACGGGTAGTAAGACGCGGTGCTAATAATAATTTAAATAAGCCAATGTTTGATGGAAAAAAACCAAATTAAAATGTCTAAATTGATCAATCGTAGAGTCATATTCTTACAGGGAAAAGTGATAACGAAATTTCTAGAACTACAAAATATATTTCACAAATAATAAAACGCAATTTCTTTCAACAATCATATGTGTACAATGACGTGAGCACCTTTGTCTGACCGAATACAATACGTGTCAAATACTTAAGAGCTTCGTTGGAAATCAGAATTGTTATGAGCCCTATTTTACAGCTACATTCTTTTCTCGCTTTCCGCCCCTATTTCAATCATTCCTTCCTTCCGGAATATATGGTGTTTTAGGCTTTCGTTAGAACATCAAATATTGTTTGATGGAATAACAGTGAAATGCTTTAATTGTGGTCGAGTATAACAAATATTGGTTTATGAAATATGAACCACTAGGGAAGGCGCTAAAATTTGAACAGGTTTAAATTAATGTCCATCCCAATTCAATGCCCTATTTGTCTAAGTCATCACTCTCGTGGTAGACCATCATTCTGATGAGGGGGTGTTCGGGGTTTTAATCCCAATTGGATCTACTGAGAATATAATTATTTTCCCTAGATGATTTCTCACTCTTTTACTACAAAAATGTGAAACTATTTTCTTTCATATCCCTACACAATTGGAGTAGTTAAATATTCGGCGTTTAAAAAAAGTTTAATGAAGTTAATATTAATAATAATATTTAGCACCGCGTCTTACTACCCGTTCGGGTTTATACGCTTTAAGTACTAATTACTCTAATGGATTAAGAATTGGGAAGGTTAAATTAGAGGAAGTGAACCCGCATTTGCGTGGAGGTAGAGTGGAAAACCATTTAGAAAAAACCACCCCAGTTCACCCGACCGAGATTCAAACCTCGATCTCCCCGTCCTCATCAGTCGAGCTCAACACGACAAGCGCGTTAGCCAACTACGCCACCGAGGCGGGTTTTAATTAAGTTAACTTTATTTAATTGCTAACTTAACTTTTTCTCAATATATGTACGTAAGTATATGTATATTTTTAGAATGGGTTTGCTGTTTTAAGAAAATCATGTATCTGCTACTAGGTTTTTCTAACTCTTTTTAAAAATAAGGATAATTCGTTTTAAAGTTTTAATTTGTACTCGTATTGTTAATTTGTTTGTAAGTAAAATATGTTCGAGGTAGGTGAATGACAATTCGTTTCATATCAGTTGATTTAATTTTATTTTTTCAAATTAACTTTTTAAAAATTGAAGTGCATAAAATATTTTCATTCAAAAACTATTTATCCAGCTTAAGGGATTTAGGCAGATTTCGATTGTAATTTAAAATATACTTTCTAAGTATCTTTTATATGTCACAATCGACATGATACTGACAGCTTTATTTCTTCTCCGAAGGAAGCTAACCTATAAATAAAATAAAATATTTCAAATGTTCCTCAAAATACGATGTATATTTATATATATATATATAGTGAGTACATTATATTCGGCCTAAGGTGGTAAAGTGATAATTAATTAATTATTTTTTCAAAATACCTTTAATTTTTTTTGAAATCTCTTTAATAATATTCAAAATTTCAGGGCGTGAATATGTACCGTTAAGGGCAATTAAATTGAGAGATTATCACACATAAAGCTATTCTTTAACTTTGTACTCTTGTTAATAACCGGAGAACTATTAAACCGATTTATATGATATTTTAAATATAATTTATAATATATTTGATAAGGTTTTAGGTCATTTATCAATTACCTATGCCATTATGGTGCTGATAAGTGACGTTAAAACCATTGCAAATAATGCTTATTCGCAGATCGATAACTGAGGAATATTATAGCCTATTCTAGCCCAAAAAAAATTCCATGAGATACTTCATTTAGAAATTCAATTATAAATTAGACTAATGGGTAGTTTTTATATACAAATTAGTAGCTAAAAATATTTGTTTACATAATAATAAACATATAAGCAACGTTCAGCGTCTTTATTCTATTTGATCTTTCATTTACATATATAGCTAAATATTCAAACTCAGAGATGAATTCTTACATTTACTTGTAGCTGTACCTCTACAGAAAAACTAAAAGAATGATAAAAAAGTAAAATTTAATGTTAACTTGTCTGTAAACGCTATAACTTCAAGATTAAGTTACATTACTTTAGGACTTGGAGAAACTTTGATGTGCGCACCTCAATCGTATTATTTTTATTTGCTTTATTATTTAGTCTAATCTTAATTACTTAGACTGCTTGACCATCGGTTTGGGCAAATCCAAAATTAGTTATAAAATTAAGTAAACTAATGAACACTTATATATCGATTTGGTTTTTGTTTTAAAAGGTTATTTCAAAAGTGTACAGGATATACGTACTTAAGTAGTCACAAACTAGACAGAAAAAAATTCTTCTATAGGTTGAAATGGTCTTTTTTTTATAGATATACTAGTAACATTATTTAATATATTTACATTTCTTTAAATAAATCTTGTCTCTTATGAAATTTAAAAAATGGCCACTTTTATAAATAAATATATTTATAAGAAGTGCATTTGTTTAAAAAATGTAAATATTTTAAACATATCTTATTATAACTTTCGTGTCAAACATCAAAATATTCTTGTTCATGGATGTTATATATTTCAACTTTGGAACTTATTTTAAAAAAAGGTTTTAATCTTTTTAGTTAAGTAATCGGTATTTTTTCACTCTGGATAGATGTCTTGATTTTTGTACAACTTTTGAAAATAGACCTTAATCATTTTCTCCAATATTATCTAACAAAATGTCAATTTAATTTCTATCAACAAGATTAAATCTAAGTTTGATTAATTGACTGTCATAGGCACATTTTCGTTGTCAGAATGTTATTTTTATTTACGGAGCTTGAGTGATGGCTGTTATTTTGTATAAAGTTTCTGATTTAGTTTATGTTTTATTTTAAATTAAAACACGGTGATCCCTTATACAATATTTTGCATACGTTTAATTTAGATTAAATCGTTTTTGTAAAACTTTTAAGAAACACGAGTAAATCAATGAAATAAAAGTTTAATACTTGGTCTAGATTTGAGACATTACATTCTAGATAAACTTGCAGGTATGTTTAAAGATTACTTAGATTATTTCGGAAAATTTTTAATTTCAGATTTACTCAATGGATGGCCATGACTAAAATTATTTGACAAAGGAGCTTAAGGTTTGACACTTATGATCTATACATCGGCTACCCACTTTGGTGGCCACGTGGGCTAACGCGCTACTCTCGTGTTAGACTAGACGGCCGATTACGGGGAGAATGGAGTTAAACCCTGGTCGGGTAACTGGAGGTAATTTTTCCTAAATTGTGTTCCTCTCTCTCTCTCCACGCAAATGTGGGTGAACTTCCTCTAGATTAAACATTCATAATTCTTAACTCACCAGTGTAATTTGTACATTGCGTATAACCTGAACGGGTAGTAAGTATGATACGTTTTTATATATACACATGGCTTTTCATAATCTATCAATATTAAAAAAAAAATGTTTTTTAAAAAAAAATAACTTATTTATTGTGTTATATTGTATTAAGGTAAATGACACTAAAAAAGGGAACAAGTCTTATTAAACACATTTTCCAGGAAATAAACTTAAAATATCCAACTAGATATTGACTCCGACAAAGATCTATTTTGAATTATATTAATGTTGACAGATACATCTTTTGATTATAATTTAAAATGTATTTGACAGGTTTCATGACTGTATAACAGATGATAGCACTAACTCAATTTGAATAATTAATATTGGAATTCCCCCCTCTACCATTAATATTATGGTGGATCAAATATTTATAAATATTTTACTAATAGTTCCTATTGTTCGTTGTATTTCCTTTGATTGGATTTATGAAATCATTAGAGCGAGAAATATACTGACACGTATTACTCTCTAAACATAAATACAAGAAATCTTTTATGTAAAAAATTTTATCAAATGCACTAAATAAATTCTATCTTAATGGGTAATATTTTGTATAGATCTAAACAAAGGTTCAAAAATTATTCAGAAATAACAACCAAAAAGCTGAACATTTATAAATATAAGAATGTACTTTTACTTGTGATAGTGGAATTCTTAAAATTATTAATTAACTTAAATACCGTTTGTAAGTTAGCTGCAAAGTTTTAAGGATAAAACGCGTTATTTCTAGTTACGAAAGTAAACCTAGGAACCAAATAAAAAAATATTTTTAAGTCTTTCCCATTAAGCTAATTTTTGCTATTTTTTTAATTATTGTGTAACTTAAAAGCATATAACAACACATGTGGTTTTTATGTTATGATTGAAATTAATAAAACAAATTAAGGCTATATTATATACCCGAAATCATAATATTCCTATATATCCACCTTGAAAACTATTTTAAATATTTTCCATTTCATCTGAGTAAAATGTTTGACTGAAAATTATTTTAAAAATCATCAGCCAATAAAATAAGTCTGAAAATATTTGATCTAAATTATATATTCACCATTTTGAAAATAATTTTATATTAATAATATATTACAGAACAAGAACACCAATCAATGTTGTTTGCAATAAAGGTGATAAAAAATGACAGTCCTTTCCTATAACTTATTTTTTCCGATGAATGGCATTCCAATAGAAAACGTACGTCCCATCTTAAATGGAATCTCCCGTCTCACCCTACATAGCACACACACACACACCACTCAGACATGTACACGCACACACAAGTATATGTACGAGAAAGCACACACTTTCATCCATACATGTCACTTCTCTTATTCCCCATTGTCACGATACATTCCTCTAGTCCACTGACAAGGGCTTCATACCACATCCTCCGAGCTACGACAGGGGCCATTGTGCGTCGAGTGTCACCCCTTCCTTCCCCCGTAGCGCCCCCTACCAACCCTTGCGGCAACCATTATCAGCGACAATATCTTTACCCACACTCCACCCCGAGTCTTGGACCAAGCTGGCGCTACGAGGATGCTCTGTCGGAAGATCGTTACTCTCTTTTATCATTGAAGAGCATTCACCCCTTCCCCCTCTCCGACATTTCCTCACATATACTAGTCCTCTTTCCACTAGGTTATGTCTCCGGTTCATTTAAGCTCGATTTCACAAAGTAGGGTTAGTTTAGTAAACAAACATCCTTGGGTCTGCACAGTTCTTCGATGTGTTTCCGGATGTGTTGGAATGGAAGGGTTGGTTAATACCGCAAATGGGACTCTAAATCCTCGATTACATGAAACTCTTGAATCCTATGATATTAGGGAGATTCTAGATTTGTAAAAATATCAAAATTTCAAATACAGTATTCATAATACCTTGACTTAAAACACCAAATTTAAACGATTGGTAAAATAAATTATCTATTTGTGTACTTGGTAAAGTAACAAAAGTATAAAAAGGGATAAAATTGTATCAATATAATTAATCTACTTAATCCGTACTATATTTGTTGCTTATTAAAAATAATAACATTTAGGACCGCGTCTTACTACCCGTTCAGGTTATACGCTTTAAGTACTAATTACTCTAATGGATTAGGAATTGGGAAGGTTGAATTAGAGGAAGTGAACCCGCATTTGCGTGGAGATGGAGTGGAAACAATTGAGGAAAAACCACCCCCAGTTCACCCAACCGAGATTCGAACCTCTATCTCCCCGTCCTCATCAGTCGAACTCAACACGACAAGTGCATTAGCCAACTACGCCACCGAGGCGGGTGTTGCTTATTACATAATATAAATGACAAACAAAATAGCATATTTTGGTGGCAGCAATCCATAAAACTAAACTTTAAATTCAATTTGAACTATTTTCACTTTTAATTTAATGTTCTAAAGAAAATTTATGATACGGATTCAAAATTTAAATTCAATAAATATATTAGAATAACTCTAATGGGTTAGAGATGAGGAAAGAAGAATTTTGGAGGTAGTTTACCTGAATTTTCGTGGAAAGATACTGGTAAACCATTTAGGAAATAACACCCTTTTAATAGACCCAACTGGGATTTAAACCCCTATCAAAGTAACTTCATTTAACCAGTCTAAAACTAGACTGACACAATAGACCATTTGGGAACAGAAACGGGTAAATATTTTTATATTATTTATTAAATTAGTTATATTGATTGGTTGTAAAATAAGTTTTAACTCGTAGATCTATTTTTAAGGCAACGTAATTAATTTTCCCAATATATCTTTTAAAGCCCTTCAATTTGAGCTAGTCTTCCAAAAATATATTATATACTGGTTATTTGATAACATTAATGCAATGAGCCATATTAAATTAACAGCAAATTTATTATAAATAGTAAGGAGGTAGAATATTAACTTTAGCGATAAGTTTTAATTTGAAATGTATTTAATTGTAGCCGAAAGGTTAAAAATGTTCCCTCATTTTATTTATTTATTATTATTATTATTATTATTATTATTATTATTATTATTAGCACCACGTCTTACTACCCGTTCGGGTTATATGCACTTGCGCTAATGTGTAATGGTAGGGTGATTGTGAGATGAAATAGAGGACCTACAGTTTAACGTGGAATCCGAACCACGGTGGAGGTCTGGCATTCCCCACATTCACAAGATGTCTTGTCAGAGGTGAAGGAAGGGTTTGGTACATTTTATTTGTTAAATCATGTTTAATACTTTTAGAGCTGCCTGATAACTTTTTGATTACTTTATTATAATATATTTCCTCCAAAATAAAATAAAATTTATATCACACTACTAATATCTTGTAGCAATTAAACTATTTATATGAATTTTAATTTTAATCAGTGAATTATTATAAAATTAACAAGTTAGTATCCTAGTTTTCGGAACATATTTATATTTGAAAAAAGAAAAAGGTATTATCATTAGTATTACTATTACTAGCATTATCACTATACTTTTTTTTTACTAACATCACTATTATTACTGGTTCTATCGTATGACAAACCATTTACTTTTGTAAGTGAAGCTTAGACCACCTATGCACACTGTCCTCTGCTTCCTTCTTCAGCTCCCAGAATGTTCTTCTTCTCTTCAATCATTAAATATTAATTTTTAACCTTACTTATTCCTGAGTGCTTCTTTCCCTCAACAGTATATCAAATCTAGAATATTTATTTTACCATACTCAAGCGATTAATTTTTGGATTTACTAGACATTAGTAAGTGAAAGAATCCATAAGTAATTATTATTGAATGATATTAGATTTAACTTATTTGACTAAAAATATAGCTTTAAATTCATATAGTATCTTTCTTTTATGTTCGATATTAATAATACTTTCCAAAATTGTTCCGGCAGAAAGATATTTTTGTCAACATTTTCAAAGATATTTTCAAATAAAAAATATTTCTATACTCTAAATATATTTATTTTCAGGATAGTAACACAAAATAAACGTGATTTATTTTTATATTCTAAGATTCTCCTATTCACCTTAAAGAGATAACAAATATGACAGGAAAACAACATTACTTCTTTCCCTTTGTAAACTGGCATAACATTTTATATAATTTAAATTTAAAGTCAGAATAGCTAAATTAAATAATAATAAATTTAGAAAATATGACATATAAAGATATGTTTGGATTTTACATTTTACATTTTAATAATTTAATATTCCTATAAAGGTTTAAACTATATCGAGATCATAACAATAGTTATTTCCCTTTTATTAAATTTATAAAATAAAAATATTAATATATCATTTAAAAAACTTTGAATTTAAGTAAATCTAAAGTAAATAAATGGAAAGTAATATAAATTTAA
Source organism: Timema shepardi (assembly GCA_902151425.1). Classification (NCBI taxonomy): domain Eukaryota; kingdom Metazoa; phylum Arthropoda; class Insecta; order Phasmatodea; family Timematidae; genus Timema; species Timema shepardi. The sequence continues at coordinate 148,591 of CABFVX010001016.1, read as the reverse complement.
TCCATACCCTTTGCTACACATATTGTATGTAGTATTATTTGTCAGAAGTCAAAATTAATTTTATTTGTGAAATTTCAATGTATTTCAATCTCTTTTTTTCTTTTTACTTTCCCTCAACACATCGGAGAGAAAGTATTTTGATTGACAATAAAATAGAAAAGAAGATTTTTTATAAATGACGACGTTTCATGACTCCTTGAAACTAAAAATGTTGTTCTCACAATGCCACCCGTCTGTCTGTACCTCGAGCTAGAGCCGAAATTATTTTACTGATTGATATCAAATTTGGTATCTGGAGTTTTCATAAGGTCCCTTTAAGGTCTTTTTGGATTTAGATATCCAACCTTAGATTTACGGGTATTTTATTGAAGGGCAAAAATACAAAAAGATCTATATTCTACAAATTTGCTTTAACGAGTTGTATTAAATTTTATATCAAAAAAAGTTTTTCAATTTAAACAAGATGCCTATTCTCATTTTCTCAGAAAATTGACTTTGAGGTTAATTTACGTAGGGGAAATTTTCCAATTTTCATCATTATTCCATGTATAATTGAGATACGAGATAGCTTTTCATTGTAAAGTTGTAGTACTATTAGAGATAAAATTATTTTATTTGAAAATGTTTTTTATAAAAACAACAATTTATGCACTATAAGCAAATATAATATATATTTTTGAATTCAGTCTTATGCACTTTGATGGACCAAGATGTTTCTCTTTTTTTCAATTTTTCTGTAACCGTGTTCTTAGTTCCTGATGACATAAAGTAACAGTGTATATTATTTCATTTATGATTTTTGGTGTGGTGTTTTCACAAAAATGTCTCGACCTATTATTTTGTTTCCCAACTCTCACAAGTTTTTAGTAAATATATATTTAAATATAAAAGTGGCGGAAAGTCTATGTGGTGCACGCTACCATTTATTTTATTAATTTTTAAGCATAAGATTCGTAATAAGATTATTCATCCTATCATATCTTTAATTCCTCCGCTTGAACAAATTTTTTACTTGTAGCTATTACCACGTCTCACTACCTGTTCAGGTTATACGTATATGTGAGAATAACTGTAATGGGTAGTGTATGAGGAAGGAAGCACTTTAGAGGTAAACTTCTCGCATTTGCGCAAAAGTAGTGTGGGGGGCCTTTTAGTAAAACCCAGTCTTAGTAGACCCAACCGGGACGTGAGCACTGCTCTCTTCATCTTCAGAAAACCAGCCTAACACTAGAGCAACACCTTATACAATTCGGTCACTTAAACAGGTTTTACTTGAATTAAATACAATAATTAAACAGTAACAGAACATTTTAATAAATGATATGCTGGCGGCCGGGGTTCAATCCTCGGTCCCGGCAAAGATTTATCTGATTACTAAACCCTTCATTCACCTCTGACAAGACATCTTGTGAATGTGGGGAATGCCAGGCCTCCACCGTGGTTCGGTTTCCACGTTAAACTGTAGGTCCTTCATTTCATATCATAATCACCCTACCATTACACATTAGCGTAAGTGCGTACAACCCGAACGGGTAGTAAGACGCGGTGCTAATAATAATAATAATAATAATAATAATAATAATAATAATAACAAAAGATAGATCTTACTTTGAAACCAATCTACATGCAATTGATTATTCTAGACAAGAGCTCGTAGTTATTTTAGTTCCCGCATACAGTTACGATAGCACTGTCGTAGATCTTTGTCACTAAAGAAAGTTAATGTTTGGGTTTAGATGATCTCCATTTCAAAGAACCTTGCTAAACGTTGACAATGTCACGGAAGTTAACTTGGTCCTTACTTTGGGGACTGCCCTTGAATCTTTCTAAAGCTCATGCAACTACGAACACGTCTTCTTGATCGAGGTCTAGTTGACAGAAACCCTTCGACTTCTATGTGTTAGCCAGATATACAACCCAATGAAGGAAGTAGTCCTACAGTCCTAATTTCATAGGAAGTGTCTTTAAAACAAAACAAGGAAACATATTTTCTACGGCCATCATTGATAAAAATTTATTATATTATTAGTGCCATATTTAAAGATATTAATAATCTATATCAAAAGTGGTGACAGTAGATAATATGATTTGAAGTATTAATGCGTGAAAGTAGATCTAATATTTTTTTCCATGTCTCAGAAAAGGACCCTTCCTATGAATATTGAATTGTATAAAATCAAACTTTATTGAATTTTGTAATTAAAGTTGTATAGCATTGGATACACGGACATTTATTTTATATAGAAATGTTCCTTTTGCTAAGGAAAAAAAAAGTTTGCATGTATGAAAAAGGGAAAAAACTTTATGGAATTGAGCTGTTTGTCTGTAATTTCTTAGGGGAAATGTTTATACAGAGTAATCTATCTCTATCATTTTAGACTCAATAGTCAATATTTACCTATTTTATTTATCTAAATTTATGACTGAGGAATTTAATAAAAATGCAATAAACATAAAAGGTGCAACCGCTAATAAAATGTCGAAAAATTTAATTGGAAGTCAAAATTTTAATGAAGTGTGTACACTTATGGAACCAATATCGATCTTTTTATTAGTCCAAACATACAAATGAGAACTTTAACTCTTCAAAATCAAACTATATAATTTAAAACTGAGAGTAAAAAAAAGTTTTAAATAAGTATAGCGAAATTTTTGCTCAACCTTGGTCGTGTATATTATTTCGTTTCACATATATTAAGGTGTGGCAGAAGAGAGCTCGAGTAATTCTACAGTTTTTATAGCATTACATTCTGTTGTACAAAATAAATCAAATATTTATCCATTAGCAACATAGAGTTTAGTTTTCTGCACATGCTAATATAAACAGATCTCGTATATATATATAAAATGTATTCTTGAATTTTGTCAAAACTTTTTAAATAAAGAGAAAAAGTTTTGACAATATTCCAGAATACATTCGACATATATTCGAGATCTATTGATATTATCATGTGCAGAAAACTAAACTCTATGTTGCTACTGGAGAAATATTTTATTTATCTTGGCCAAAAAATATCAATTCTATAAGAACTGTAAAAACACTTGCACTACCTTCTGCCGCACCCTAAGAGGTTTGAGTAAATATCACAATTTTTAAACAATGGTGTGAGAAAGTCCTTGCGGAGTCTCATACCATTTATTTTACTTTATTGCTATCTTAAGCTATGTACACACTAAAAGCAAAGGAACTGCAAGGACGCACCGTTAGTGTAGTGTGGATAGTGAAAAGAGGCATGGAGAGCGACCAAATCTTCCTCAGCTCACGACGCGGGGCCACCTGCTGGGCTGTCGGCACATCAAAGCGAGGAGTTGCTCTGTGCGTGATAGTCTGGACGCCTCTTTTGTCACATCTGCCTCGTACCAAGAGTTTTTTCTAGTCGTGAGTGACGTTTACGTTGATAGTGGTGTAGGTATCCACAATAAAATGGATTGGTAAAAGGAAATTAACGTAAAACTGATCTGTTAGTTGGAGAAGAGACAATCTCTAGTTGGCAGAAACATCAGCGTGAAAGCCAAACGTTCATATGATGGAAGAAGAATCTTTTTTCCTTATGCTACATTTAATCCCATTCAATTAAAGAGATAGTCTTTCTCCATTACCCTTGTAAATTTTTCAAATTTCTCAGCTTGACTGGAGCTGTGATGCCCATTTTTTCCTTTAGATTTTCAACCTGATAGTTTTTATGATAAAACTCACACAAGCTACTGTGTTGTTGACGTCCCACATCGTTGTTGCCTAAGTTTAAACATCATAGAAAAGTGGAGCACAGATGATGCATTCCTCAAGCGTCCTCGTGTATATTTAGCACCACGTCTTACAACCCGTTCGGGTTATACGCTTTAAGTACTAATTACTCTAATGGATTAGGAATTGGGACGGTTGAATTAGAGGAAGTGAACCCGCATTTGCGCGGAGGGAGAGTGGAAAACCATTTAGGAAAAACCACCCCCAGTTCCCCCGACCGAGATTCGAACCTTGATCTCCCCGTCCTCAGCAGTCGAGCTAAACACGACAAGCGCTTTAGCCAACTACGCCACCGAGGCGGGTGTCCTCGTGTAGGGTTCATGAAATGTCTGATTGTGCAGGCATCCTCGTTATGCCGCGTTAGGCCTCGCGGTGCCTCTGCCTCTAGTTTGTACGCTGACTTATAGGTAGAGGAAGTATTGTGATCGTCAAATAATAGAACTAGAGTTTTTTGATAAATGTCAACGTTGTATGACCCCTCCCCCGTAAATAAAAAGATTTAGTTTTTTGCAATTCCGTATTTTTGTCTGTATCTTGGAGTAGAGCCTAAACTATGTTACCGTCAGGCTAAAACCTAGTATATAGAGTTTTCATAGGGCTACCCAAGAGGTTTTTGGAATTGGATATATAACCCTAAAATTAGGGGTAGTTTCCTTAAGGGTGAAAAGAGAAGAAATTGATTTTATCAAAATTGGCTCTAAGGATTATGATTAAAATTCTTATTCAGACGTTTATTAGGATCATACACAAAATGGCTATTCTAATTTTTTCATGAAAATTACTTTTAGAGTACTTTACTGAAGCAGAAATTTTCAAATCTACGCAACTATTTGAGACATTATGTAACATATCATTTCAAAATTGTAGAACTATAAAAATTAAAAAACTTTTATTAGAAATATATTATTATAAAACCATTAGTTTCTAAGATATTGACAAATATATTAATACAATTTTGTGAGCTTTAGTTGTACAGAGATACTACTTAAGTTTTAACACAATTATTCTTTAATGCCCCAGAGTAATTTTTTTTCACCCCTATGGAAACTACCCTTAATTTTAGGGTTAGATATACATTAACAAAAACCCCTCGGGTCAATCTTATGTAAACCCTAGACACCAAGCTTTATCCCCATAGGTAAAATAATCTAGGTTCTACTTGGAGGTACAGTAGACAGAAATGCAAAAATCACTTTTACGGATTCGGGTGGTCATGAAACGTCAAAAATCATCGGAATCTCTAGTTCAATTTTTTGACGATCACAAACTTTATCTGCCTGTGAGACAGAAAGAAAATAAAATAGCTAGGTATCGTATCGTTTATATGCCCTAATATTAGCAAAATAGCAAAATATAGAAAACAAAATGTTCATGTCTAATATTGAACTTTTTATTTTATTTTACAGGAGTTAAATGGTCTGTTAATCCTTTCTAGTGTTTCCTCAAAATAATTTTACTCGACAGACTGCGGCGTAAACAAAATGGATTTAAACCCCTACCTTAAACCATTGGATCACTTAAGTTGGTCGGGAAATTTTGATTTACAACTGTACAGTACATTCTTAGGTGGCCGGATGGTCTAACGCACCACTCTCATTTTCAACTAGACTGGTGAAGACGAGTAGATAGGTGTTCGATCCCGGTCGGGTGCAACTAGAGGTTTATCCGTAATGTTTTTCCACTCTAACTCCACGCCAATTCAGTTGCATTTCCTATGAATTAAACCTTCTTAATCACTAACACAATAGTGTAATTAATATATAGGCATATAACCCAGACGGGTAGTAAGACGCAATGATAAAAATAATTACGGTTTCCCTTTTTCTATAAAATAAAACATCTTTCTTGTGTTTGATAGGTTTGCTGATGATGAGAGGACTGGGCTTCGAATCCCGGTTGGATCTACGAAAGGTATTTTTTCCTAAATCGTTATCCACTATCCTTCCACTTAAATGCTGGTATATTACCTCTAAAGTGTTTCCTTCTCTATCCCTACCCTGTTAGAGTAACTATCATATATACGTTTAAACTGCTACCAAGAAAAACTCATAAATTGAAAAAAAAAATTGTTTTAAATGATATATATGTGAAGTTTCAAAAAGTCCTTCGTTTCGAAAATTGGATCAGAGTCACTTAGTCCTTTAATCCATTGGAAGATCTGGGAAACTCCAAGTAGAGGTAGAGAGGTACACACGATTGAACAAAGAGGGAACAACCTTGATTGCTATAAAGGTGCGAACTTTGCTCCAAACTCACTAACATCTTTTAGGTTCCATTGATACAAGGACCTATGAACTGCAAACTTGTTTACAGCACCTTTAAAGCATCTATCGATCGAACAACTCAAGGACAAATACACATTTTCACTGGTAAATCTCTTGTAACAAAATTTTATCCCAGAAATTTCGAACTCACTTTACATAGATAACTTTTGCAGAAGAAACAAAACTAATATATATTAGTTTTGTTTATATATATTTATATATATTAGTTTTGTTTATATATATTTATATATATTAGTTTTGTTTATATATATAAATTAATTAATTCGAAGAAATAAATATTATAATAAGAAATATGGTTCCAATTAATCAACCAGAAATCAAATAATCGTCAATTTCTTTATAGTAACTAGAGTCTTTCTCTTCTTTTCGCAAAAGTTTCAAATAATTATGAAATCGAAAGTTAATTATCAAATAATATATTTAGCCTTTATCTACCCTGCAAGATAGCAAGCCTAAGTCTATATTAAAACGTTTTGGTACAGCTCATAAGATAAGATCATTGTCAAATTCGTCAGTGTAAATGAAATGTATATATTACTTTCCATAAAAGAGATAAAAGATAAATATATCTTAGTTAAATTCATCTTACATACTCCATGGCATTAGAGACTCGAATATTCATTGCCACGTCAACAAAAGTACGTACGTAAAAGTACAGTTCACCTCATTACTCACTATCTCTTTCAGGTTCATTCTAATGTTATCCTCGCATCTTTGTCTAGCTCTTCCAAATGGTTGCTTCCCATTGGGTTTATAAGTAAATACCCTGAACAAGGTTCTAGAATCTCCCATTTACGCTGCATGTCCTGCCCACCGTAATCAACGAGGCTTGATTACTCTAAAAAGGTATTGTGACGAGTACAGGGTATGTAACACAACATCATATAATATCCTCCACTCCCCAAGAGCCTCATTCATTTTTGGTACGAATATTTTGTTATGTACCTTGTTTAAAACACCCTAAATTGTTGTCGTCATAAAAGCTAAGAAGTTACAATTCACACCCTTAAAGGAAAACCAGTGAACTTATTGTTTTTTATATTCTGAATTTTAAATTCCTTAAAAAAGGAGAGATGTTATTAATTTAATCATCGATTAATAGCATGCGTTTACCAACTATATTACTTTCCTAATTTCTAATCAAATTTCGTTATTGCTAGTGAAACATGTTCTAAGATATTCCAAATCATTAACTCTGTCAAATGATATGTTGTTAATTAATTAAATATATAAATATCCTCAAACATAAGCTTTCCTATATTGAAGTCTATTGAACTACTACCAGTGGCTTTATGGCTAAGGGTAGGGAATGGAAAATATTTCGGGCCCCAATAATTTACATTTTTATCAAAAGTCCTACGATCATCCATCGTTCAACTTTTCATCTCTTTTATTCTTCCCTACATTTTATATTTTCCCTTAAATCCAACCATCCCTCAATTACTTACATCTCGACCCTTATATAAAATAAATGGTACGACGCATTCTCACACACTTTCTAATATCCAATATTGTTATTTATAGCCCCTAAGAGTATTTTCAAAAATATTTTATTTTTAATTAATCACCTTTATGTAAGTTTTTCTCATAAAATCAAACACATAATCTTGTTAGTAAAAATAAACAGTCTTAATATGTACATTTTAAACCAAATTGTTTAAGTATTTATATCAAATTTCAAATTTTAATAAAAAGGTAATTTGTAAACCTCCCAAAAATAATTATTATTTATTGGTAAAAATAAACGCATTTTCATATTTATCATAAAAATCTTTTCCCAGCTACCCGACTCAATATTAAAGAACAATTTGTAAAAATGTCTAGTTATCTATAATTTGTATTGATTAAACAACCATTAAAATCATTCAGGTAAGAAAAAAGAACATATATTATTTTTGGTAGTGTAAAATAGTACTCCGATACCAATTTTGAACAAAATAATTTGAGCCCGTTTGAATATAAATGTGTATTATTAACTAGTTTTTAATCTTGTCATTGATATGCTAATGTAAATTTTACCCAACCTAACGAAAGCAAACCCTCAATTATTTGTAACTGCATTAAAGGTTAGGCTTTGTTAGGTTGGAATAGATTGTTGTTAAATTATATCTCGATCACTTGGTTAAATAAAGTAAATGTTGCTAAAGTGTACACAATCTAGATTAATTTTTGTTTTAATTAATACATTTAAAATAATTATTTATAGAGATACTATGATTTATGTGAATACTGTAGGGTTTTTCAGTATCTGTGTTCCTGATTTGATACTTAAACGATTTTAACCCTTATTTATGACGAGATTCGCACCCTGGAAACAGCCACGTACAATTGGTCATGGTTGAGAACTGGCTGGGGAAGATAAATAGGCCTACCAACCCTACCAAAGGTCTGACTTTGGGAATTGTTAATAGTCTATAATAACGATAGTTAAACCAGTAACTGTCTCAATCTCTAAACAAAAGAGATGTCAGGATATATAGGGGCCAATAACATTTTTGGTATTCAAAAGACACATTCACTTGAGATGAACCCGGTAATATTGTTGCGTAAATTAGATTTGCATTCAATTTTGTCACTACTAGGTGGATTCCATTACATATAATCTATTTAGTATTAAACAAACACAAACCTACAATCAAACATTAGTTTTATTTATGAGGTTATATAATTCGATTCTATGTGGTGTAATTGGTTTGTATAGATACATAAACCTAGGGTATGTAAATGTAAGCTCAGATTAAATAAGTATATTTAACGTTACCTGTACGATATTGGTTGATAAAAGAAACACTTTTTGCTAACTAACCCAAATACACATCAAATAATCCATAAACATGAGTAACTCTATTTTAAACTTCAATTTTTCTTTGGGTTTGATATTGGAATTTATATTAAAGGTTCTCCTTGCTTTTGGAAATATAAATAATATATCAACGAATTAAATTGATTATATATATTATATTTTTATTAGTTTTTGATATTGAGAATTTTTTTTACTTCTTAGTTCCTCTTAACATTTCACCAAATCTCAGCTTTCTTTCTCATTGAGAAGTACTATTAGATTCTCTGTACAGCTATAATTAATATATCTAGACACGTTAGATGTTTATTAATATATATATTTCAGTATTTGGATAGCGGATATTCATGAACTATTTGTATCATTACTCTGTATTTGACACCAGATCAATTAACTTCTAAATAGAATACCCTATCCCGGTAAAATACCATTCATTGACGAAAAGTAATTATCATGTTACATCAACCAGGGATAATAAGTAGATAGGCAACACGGCTCTAAAATAATAAATTTTTCAAATGTATCACATATATGAGATAGCATTTACAGTATAGCAGTAGTATTAACGACATGAACCAATTACTAATAGATTGAATGTAGGGCCTACGTCATAATACACAGGGAGTTAAATAAGTCATGTAACAGTTTCAATAATTGACCAAGCAAGGTGTGTTCCTGTTTTACCTTGAACATTCACTATGTTTAATTTTTTATGTGACTACTACCAAATGCATTGACATATTTTATCTTAATTTGGCAATGCCATAGATTCTTTGAACCCAGGACCAAATTTCATGCATTAAATATATATGTTGCCGTTAAAGTAATAAATTAGTTACTATATATAATGACCGGTTATTTGACAAATTAGCCTATATTAGTGGTTAATGTGATTAAATACATGCAATTTATTATTTTAGCCAGTTATTTGACCTAACAAAAAATTTTGTTTGCTGTAATTGGATAAATTATATAGTTCTGAAAGTTAGATTAGGCTAGTTTAGGGTAGGTTAAATGAAAATATTCTATGTCAAGCTCATGTCCACAACAAAAAAAAGATGGACCTAAATTGATATGCACAACAGTATGACTCAGACAGGGAATCAGGTTCAAAGTTACACAAGCGTGAGATGAATCATTTTAACCAGAGGGTGCTGGTTAATAATACACGTATTATCATGTTACTGTGAATAATTTGACAACAAAATTAAGAATCTATCATATTCACTAGAACCGTCGGTTACTATACATAATATCCGGTGATTATGTATGTTAACCTGATTTAGCAAATTAACACACACACACACACACATATATATATATATATAGAGAGAGAGAGAGAGACAGAGAGAGACAGAGATTGACGTCCTAAGCCAAGTGAACAATAGTTATTCTATATGAATAAACTGTGTTAGTAACTATAGTATTAATTAAGTCTAACTTAATCACAAAGTAACGATATCAACTTAAGATCCAAAAATAAGTTAACAATAGGAAGCTGGAAATCCAAGAAAGAGTGAGATCCTAAGACCTTGGTATTGATAAGAAAGTGAAACAATTCTCAACATGATGTACTTAAGCGTTTTGAAGGGAAGTATTAAAGCCAATATTTACAGTACTTTTGTTTAGGCTCAGTTAAATATGATGAGAGATGAAGGAGGAGTCATAGAACAGGGCGCATTGGCGGTATAAATTCACTGATAAAAGGAATTATTCTGTCGTCAGACTGAACATATAATAATAATAATTATTATTATAAACATGATGGTAATGCATTTAATTCTTGAATAGCCATACAATAATGCATCATTTAACTTGGAAGATGTTAAAAAGTTTATATATAATATGTATTTTACATTCTACAACTGTAACGTTCTGGTATTTCGTTAAATATTACATTTCTTTCTTATTAACACTATCATATCTAGGATGAGAAATAATTGGAAAATATTATCTTTAACGGTTATTTGATAACAACCATATAACGTCACCCTAACGTTACTTACATCTCTTCAAACTATTTGTAACTTCATCAGAAGTTTTTAATAATATTATTGTCCCCCAAATATTTATTTAAACTTTTAATAGCTCAGCTTGTATCGGGTATTCTAATTATAGTGTGAATTCTAAAATAAATTAGTATTATATGGCATAGCTTACTCCTACGTGGTTTTTTGTTTGAATTTTTCCAAGTGGTATTTTAACCACAGCATCTTGTGGTGAGATTTGCCTACTAGATATATTTGGGACTCATTGATAAAATGAGTAACTCTTATTTTAAAACCACTTGTTCCTCTGATGTTTTATATAAAATATCTATTCCATTTTATTAAATATATCTACACATATGTGATCTTTATTTAAAGATCAGTAAATATATAAATAATCTCTACCAAAAGGTATTAAGATGACCGATTATGGATGTTAAACTTTTATTTAATAATCAATTCTCATTGTATTTTTCATCAGATTCTCTCTTTATACATTATGTCTGGTACACTAATATTTAGAGAGTATATCTGTCAATAAAACATAACTGTAACTGAAGGGAAAAATTAAATGGCCACAGATCACAGTCAGTCATGTTGTGCTCAGTGACAAGAGGGAAAGTGCTTTCTCTTGTTTATATTGCCCAGAGAATAACATGACAAGATCAGAATACACATGTACTCAGAACCAGATTATTGCTTCAAATCGAAAAATGCTTTACTGACAATGCATTTACATTATTTATGCAAGATGGGGCAACATGCCATTAAGTAAAATGGTTATTAATTGATAGTAGGATAAACTTATTAGAGTGACCAGGAAATTCCCTAAACTTGAACCCTATATTAAACGTATGGGAAAATTTTAAACAAGAAATCTCCAAGGGGAGGATCACTAATAATATAATAAATAATATACCATTGGAGCCACAACAAGTATTTAGCTGAGATGGCTAGTTGATATATTAAGCTCATGCCTCTAAGAGCTCAGAGGGTGAATAGAGATAAGGTTGGGTGGATTAGTACGTAGGCCCAATATTTATGTAGTTTTAATATTAAAAATTTTTGGTCATAATAAATAAAATATTAATCTATTATAAAAACCAGAGTTTAATTTTATTCATATGTTGACCTCAACAATTCTTTAATATATGTAAGTGGTGTCCCGAAATTTAATGACATCTTTTTCTCCTAATTTAAAAATTATATTTTCTAATGCTGCAATGTTCATGGCAGATATACAACTGTTGAGGTCAACACATGAATACCATTAAAGGCTATGATTCTACTGGAGAAATATTTTATTGATTTAAAAAAATATTGAAATAAAAATGAATCGCGCCCCTTCCCCTCCACTTTAATGGAGGTCAATAATACGAGTATTTAAGGTGACATTTCTTTTATAATTAAATATTAGTTATTTTCTGACATAGTTTTGCCAATGTTTATGTTTTTGTAATAAATTATAAATAACCTAAACTATAGAGTCTACCCTTTTTTAAGCGATGAGTTGATAAATTAATCAGGGGCTGTATACAGGATTGTTCAAAACTCTCTGTACAAACTTTAATGGATTATAAGAAACTCTAAAACAAACAATTTTTGTAAATAAATATATGTCCGAAAACGTTCCCTTACGTACTAGATGAAGCAATTGGTGCATACATTCAAGGCAGAAAGTTTTATGATTGACAGCGTCAAAGCATTGATTCCCGTACATTTTCAAAGATTCTTTGGCTTCTTATGCTAGATACATGTTCGCCATCTCAGTGTAAGTTAAATGCACAATTTTACACGTACGATGTCCGCGTTATGAATGACAGCAAAAAATAGCCATTTGTTTTGACAGCCAACAGAACCCTGTAGCACCCTAGGGTGACGGCTTCAGACATAAATTCATCTAAGAAAACAGTTGGTTTTAGTGTTCCATATCTCCTATTAACATCTTTATTGAGAATTTCAAATCACCCTGTATGCACGATTATATAGAGCTTATTTGGAAATGTAAATGGCGTCACAATGCATTTGTAAGTAGTTCTAAATTACCTTTATCTATTCAACGGCCAGAAGAGTTAGTTTCCCGGTAAAATCGTCATAATATTTGTATGATTCCATACTCCCTGCACACAGCTGTTAAATTATATTGATATCATGTAATCAATGTAATTAATTGTTCTCAGTTGTGGTCAAGAATATAAACATCGTGATGGATTTGATAGATGGTGATAGGGAGGTTGATGTGCGAGTCTCGATTGGGTGCACTGGGGGTGTTTTCCCCTTGTGGTTTATCTCTGTGATTTAATCATCCACTCTTCATACTATTGCCGCTGCAATTGATTTAAATACCCTACTTATCACTTGTTCTTTGATAAAGTAGTTAAGAAAGCAACACACTTTGTCTTAATACAGCGTCTTACTACCCCCTTTGGTTATACGCCTATATACTAATTACTATAATGTTTTAGTGATGAAAAAGGTTGAATTTATAGGAAATGTATTCGCATTTTTGTTTAGGGAGTGTGATCAACTATTTATGAAAACCACACGTATTACTTCCGACCGCTATACAGACACGATCTCTATCATCAGCAGTATAGTCTATTGTGAGAATGATGCCTTAGACAATGCAGCCACAAAGGTGGATAACCTCATACTTGAAAGGAAAATTCATCGTGTGATATTTATTAAGAGAATGTCTGTTTCAAAACCATTAAATAATCATTTAATTTTATGAGATTTGATTTTGGTACCATTAAAAATTACATTATTTGTTTGAAGGCGTGTGTATATATATATATATATATATAAGCATACACTTCTTCAAACTAATAATGTAATTATATATATTTACAGGGCTCCCGGGTTAAGCAGCTAAACTTTGGGAAGTGGTAGCGGATAAAAAAAAACGGAATCAAAATGTATTTTGGAGGTTTATTACTTTTATCCCTTTTCAGACAAACGGCTAAAAACAAAATAGGTAAGTACTTTATAAAATATGTTAATAAATTAATTTTGTTCAAATTGGTGGTCTCCATTCCAGAGACAGACATTGCACCTATCAATTACAGAACGAGTGATTGACTGACACAGTGCGACTGTTGTTTCTTCGCATTATTGCGTTATCCTTTGTATTAATAATTCAAGATCATTAAGATGCACTTCAGACACTTTGTATTCACCATAATAGTAATAATAATAATAATAATAATAATAGGCTTAAACCAAATGTACGTGGAAGAAAAGGCACAGCTACTGCACGATTGATTCATCTTGCAGGAAAATGAATATTAAGCCATTGCCAAGGACCTATGCCAAAAACCTATGTTTATTTGGTTTTGACCTTTTGCATGAAAAGGAAGCTAAACCGATCGAATCTCCATAATACATTTTGAATTACATTTTTGATCCAATATCACTTCTCAAAGTTTAACCGTTTAACCCGGGAACAGTATGTATATAACTATCTAACTGAATAATGAAACCATGATAATTTTGCATAATGCTTCGTTGAAAAAGTTATACTCAAACTTTCTTGAAAATGTTGAAAAATCAAATAAACCAAAATGTGAAATATGTTAATGGTCTATCCGTTAGAAGAATAGTGGGGAGATTTTTGGCAATGTAAGGTCACATGTCACTTCAAAGATTACTTATAAGGCCGCAATTTTAATCGAGGGTAAATTTTGCTGTCATACGGTAGTGCTCCAACCATAGATCTATAAGAAAGGCTATTTTTTCACATTAAGCTTTAGAATTTGAACATTTTTATTGCCTTCTCAAAATATAAAATTTAAAACTCAGAAGGTAAATAATTTACCAAATATGCTAAAAACGCATACAACCTCACAAAAGGCCACATGTGGATATAAGTCTTCAGGTTCCCTATCCCTGGCTAAGAATCTGTTGATAAAGTCTTATTTGGACATGAAGAAATCTTTTTGATAGTGAAAATTCTATTAATAATCATTTTAAATATATCTCTAAATAAAGTCTTATGATCTGAAAAAGTTACATTCAATGGATGATTTCAATACAGTATGTGAAATGATAATAATAATAATCATTAAGTAATCAATATATTATACGATGATTGATTTAAAAATGATAAGTTTATATATTATAAAAGTTGTTAGTTACCAGAATGCTACTTTAATTTTATATTAGATATTATTAATTTGACCAATATTTTAAAATAGCAAGCTACTTATTAAATAATGAGGGATTTCTGAACTTCTGAAAGGTGTCTTAGGTCTTTCGTTGTACGGCTTCTTTAATAACCATGGTGTTAGACGCACCAAATAAATAATTTCATGATTTTTTTAATATTGCTTTGATAATTATTTCCCCATAATAGAGATTATTATTTTTAGATAGAGAACACCAATAGCTAATTAATATTAGTGATGTATTTAACTAATATTTTAAGGCCTGTTTAAAATCACAATTACATAAAAAAGTTGTGATTAACTATTCAATTGGTTTCATATTTTTAATATGATATTAATATTATTATTATAATTTGAGGTATCTAACTAACAATTTATTGACCAAATAATTATTTCAGTACTCCCCGCTATCGTGGACATATTGTCTAAGACGCTTATATCGTAATAGCTTAGACTGCTGATAAAGTGGAGATCGTGGTTCGATCCCGATCAGTCGTATTGACGATGGTTTATCCTAAAAGGTTTCCCGATCTTTCTCCACGAAAATACGGGTACACTTCCTATAAATTAAAGCTTCCTCATTCCTAACACATTAACTAAATTAGTACCTAAGCGTCCAACCCGAATTTTTAGTAAGACGTGGTGCTTATATATATATATATATATATATATAATTACTTTAAAAGTTTTCAACAATCATAATTCTCAAAATAATTCTCAAAAACTTAACAACACTTAAAATTATATATTTGATTGAGCCAAAGACTAGAAGAAGTTCATATATTCTAGTGATGGATTCCATCACGTCTCCAATAATATATAAGAAAAAAAGACAAACATATCTTTGTTCTCGCCAAGGATAAGGGACTATTTACAAAAATATATATTAACATCTCTAACCATAAAGGACCTATAATGAATGCAATATTATTTATTCACTAACACACTTAGCCAGAAGGGCTTAAACTTAAGTTAAATATTTAAAGATATATCATTAATCAGTCAATATATTTTGAGGTGATATCAAAGATTATTTCACATCAGTAATCTGAAATAGTAATTTATTGGTCGGAAGGACCTTGCAATTAGTCATTCACAAAAAAAAAAATCATTTGGACTTAGAAGTACTTACGTTCCATCCTAATTATTTACTTTTGGACTAATAAAAGATTAAAGACTTGAAATTCCCTAGGCTAATAACAAGTATAATATCTTATTTACTTTCAAACTGGGACTCTAAAACATTTATTTTGCAACTATAAATAACCAAAGTTTTTAAATTATTTAGTTGATCATGCAAGAAAGATAAAACTTAAAAATTATTCAAAATAGTTTCCAAGACAATATATTGTAAGTTACTTATTTCAAATAGTAAATCATTTAGTAGATTACACAAGCAAGATAAATATTCCAAAATTATTCAGGATAATTTCCAATATGAAAGATTATGAACAAATTGGTTCAATTAGCAAAGAAAATAATTGAGAAAGATAAATATATCAAGTTATTCAAGATAAATTCTGAGACAACTTATTGTAAATTTCTTATTTCAAATATAAAACCAGTAGTTTATAAACAAATAAGATAAATACTTTGAATTGATCAGGATAATTTGCAAGATAAAATATTGGTTCTAAATTATTCATTTTACTATCCTGAATCGAAAGAACTACGATTTTAAACAAGCCTATGCTCGTTTCCAGACAAAACATGGAACAACATAATTATTTTTAAGATGATCATGATTATTATTTTAATTCAAAATAAATTAATTATCAGGCCAAAAAGAATTAAGAGTTTTGGTTGCTGAAACAATAATTTTAGATTCTTACACTTTAACAAAACGATGAAGCGTCCTCTAACAATACACTGCCAAAAGGGAAGTTGCCTTCGATACCTTGGTGGTATTTATTTGATATATTTGCTCAGATAGGGTGGAGGTAGGTGTTACGTACAACACAGAAACAAGGAGAAAACGGGGTAGTCGGAAGAAAGGAAATATATGACGAGACGGTCCCGGACCAAACTATAATGGGCATATAGGTGACATGGGATTTTCAGCGCCGGAAACGCCGTAGGTCATTCATAGCGGCCTTAGTCTCAACTTAGTGTTGGTCAAGTCAGTTTACTCTTGCATAAAATTGTAACCACACATACACGTGGCAGTTTGTGGGGCATGGTCGATAGTTATTTTAAAGTAAACACAGTGTTTATTATTATTATTATTATTATTATTATTATTATTATTAGCACCGCGTCTTACTACCCGTTCGGGTTATACGCACTTACGCTAATGTGTAATGATAGGGTGATTGTGAGATGAAATGGAGGACCTACAGTTTAACGTGGAATCCGAACCACGGTGGAGGCCTGGCATTCCCCACATTCATAAGATGTATTGTCAGAGGTGAAGGAAGGGTTTGGTAATCAGATAAATCCCTGCCGGGACCGGGGATTGAACCCCGGCCGCCAGTACAGAAGTCTGAATCCTTACCTCTAGACCGCCAGGTCACCTTAACACAGTGAATTGGCACATGATGAGTCTGGAATATCATCACATTATGTAGTGAAACTTATTATTTGAGTTCAATGTATTATTTTACTATTAATAAGATATTGTACAGTAGCTCCATGGCTTCTTTGGTGCTGATTGACAGCTCTTAGCTGACAGCTGATGGCTTTGAAAAGTTACCAGACCAAACTATGTATTCCCACACCAAAACATATGATCTGCAAAAACATGTGTCTAGCAGTTGTCCCTTCTGACAGTAAAAATTTAGGTGTATACTTAAATGTTGACTGTCAGAAGTCAGCTGTAACCTGTCAGTCAGCACCAAAGAAGCCACGGGGTTACTGTAGCTAAGGATAACGCTACAAAAGTGTTGGCGTATAGTGCCGGGATATCAAAGCTTTTAATAATGAGTGTACAACAAGTTGCATAGGCGTTAGGCACACATCACTGTAAATGTAATAGTGGCAAGAATTTTCTCTGATGTATGACTGTTAATGATCACCCTCATAGCATATTCACTTTTTTAAATGAACTTATGTGTTGTTTACTATTAATTGTGCTATGTTTTGCTGCCGTGCTCCAAGATGTCAAGGTGGGTAGTGCCACGCGCTTAGCTCCAATGCAACCTGTTGTACACACATGCTTGAATCACTTTTCTGTCCCGGCACTGTATGTTGAAATATTGGACACAATGCATGGTATTATCATAGCTTTCCGGATGTAAGTGTTCTGGCATTTTGTATTACTTTTGCTTCATACATGCTATATGTGCATTTTGGGCCCATGAGTTTACTAACACCCTGTATATATATATATATGTATATATATATATATGTATATATGTATATATATATGTATATATATATATATATATATATATATATATATATATATATATATATATATA